>JAENPR010002899.1:0-36228 GCA_018135685.1 Themeda triandra
TAAAGAACCAAGCCAATGGGAAAAGAGGGATTAGATATGATGGCTAGGAATGAGAACTTAAAAGAATTGAGTGCACCCAATGCCATGTTCTCCCATGAGAATATTGGTAATAAAGATTGTGTGTCCAAAAGAAAAATTCAGCAAGAGACACCAATAAGGTCTTATGGACAACAAAACCCATGTGAGCATGAGTGCCACCAACCAAAATTGAGTGCGAGAGTTCAAAATGCAAAGATGAGAGATTCCACCATATGTGAGCAAGAGTGCCACCCACCAAAATTGAGTGCAAGAGTTCAAAAAGAAAAGATGAGGGATTCCACCATGTGTGAGGAGAGCCACAAAAATCTGTGTGAGAGAGATACACAAAAATTGACTGAAAAGAGGACGACTCATGTGAGGAATTATTTTCTACTAACATGATAATACCTTCTTCTAGTCTTATTCCTTGTGTGATGCAGGCTCATGATGAAAAAGATGTGGTCGATTATGATCAGCCCCCAATATTCGACAAGGAAGATCCAGTGATAGCCATGGATAGTGATGCTGAAATTTCATTGTCTAACATGCAACATAATGTTCAGATTGAAGGTAATATCAATGCAAATGCTTCTACTTCAAGTGATGCAGGTCCAATAGCATTTGAGGAGGCCTTAACTCTTGGTTCTCTTGCAACAATTGCTGCTCCAATGCCATTAGAAAACATAGTGAAGTATGACACATATGCATATGTTGCTGCACAAGACATTGAAGTGATTATGCATCAAAACCCATGTGAGAATGAGAGCTACATAGCCAAATTGAGAAAATGTGAAAAAAAGTGAGTTGTGTGATTCCACCAACAATGAGATCGAGAGTATCAGTAGTGTAAGTGTGAGAGAAGCACAACAGAAAGACAGAGAGTTTGAATGCAAATCATGTGAGGATATGAAACTTCATGAAACTAACACTCTCATTTTTAGTTCTAGTGTTGTCTTTGCAAATCTGTAGGTTCGCAATCAGAATGAAGAAGAGATGGCTGCTAATGACATGGCCATAGTAAGTGACAGAAGTGAGAAGGCAGCCATCCATCTGAACCAACTGTGTGCTGCCCAAAACATGAACCATGAAGAGGAAAGTGGTAAGATTTTAGAAGCATCATCCATTATACTTGCACCTTCAAAAATTCTAAAAGGTGACAAAAATAATTCAGATCTGAGTTTGTAGAATAAAATTGAGAGTATTTATGATAAAACACATGGTTCAAATGGTGTAGACGATACACAAAATGTTTGCACTGATTTGATTAGTTCACAAGTCCACCCGTGTGCTGAAATTTTACAAGTTGATAACCAATGTTCACAAATATATGATCTTTTCTATGCGTTGATATGGTTCATATACATGATGCTTTGCACTCATATATCTGATACTTTGCATGTCAATAAATTTGATAATGTGAAAATGAATACTCATGATGAATTCTTTGCAAAACTATCTCACCCTTCATGTGTGGGCTATGTCATGTTTGATAAATGTGTTGAAATCAATAATATACTTGAGAATTTTTGTAGCATATCAACCTTGAAATCTTTGAATACTACCTATAGTTGGAAGTTTACATTTCATTTGATTGGACATCATGCTGCAAGTAAATTCTATGTTTGTGGTATTTGCATAACATGTGACAAGCTTGCTAGTTCAAAGTTAAATAGACTTAAGTAAGAATTTTTGTGAGCCATATTTTTTTGAATTTGAGACAAAAGAATTGTTTAGTGACTTCTATACTGAACCCAAGATGTTGTTCCCTTGCTCATATGTTTTATCAAAAGAAAGAAATCTTCTACAAACATGTTCCATCCATTCACCAATAAATTATTTATCACCATTTGGAACCATTGAGTTTGATAGGTACTTCTCGACCCACGCAATATGAATGTCAAAGATGTTTCTTTTTATCTCTTGATATGTGTGATCTTGCAAAGATGAAATATGATAATATGAATCAAATGATTGGTATGGAAGAAATTTGTGTGCTCCCAACTTGGAAGGTTTTTTTGGTTCACCAAACTTAAGAGAATGTTTCTTACTTGAAAAAGAAAATAATGTGAATGTCAATCATAACAAAATCAAAGATTATTGTAATTACCATGTGCATCCACGCTCTGTCTAGTCTGTTTTCAGGTAAACAAAAGTCGTGGACAACTTTTCTTGAAGGGAGGGAGGATGATGTGACCATGCCAAGGCGATCAACATTCACTATTTGTTCTCGGCATCATTCAAGGTGAAAGCTAAACGTAATTCCAAATTATTTAATTTTCCACCTACAAATCTACTACTTGGTTTGTATGATTACGGGTCCAAACACCTTGTCATGTGATGGAAGAAGAAGATCGAGATGTTTTCACAACACTACAAATCGATGTCCTAGTACAATTCTTTGGACCACAAGAGTTAGATTCGAGGGCGAATCCTTTTCAAGAGGGAGAGGATGATGAGTACATGCCACCGGTTACTCAAGTTACACATAAGCAAGTGTATAAAGCGGCAATATTGACACGAAGATGTGCCAAGAACATACAAGAGTAGGTGAACTCACTCCTAGCTGAAATTAACTTTGATATATATGAGGATGTTATACTACCTAAGTGGTCTACCGGTACAAAGAGGAGGAAGAATCGGACAAGCAAAAATGGACCAATACAGTCCAAAACAGACCTGTAGAAGAAATGTTCATATCTCTCAACTTTGAGAAGCTTTTGAGGCCCATGAGGACATTTTAGAAAGCTCATCAAGTCTATTTTCTAATGTAACAAACCTCACCACTTTTGGACGTGCCAATGGTGAGATATACACGACTTAGTCAAGACTGCTGTGAAGGCTAAGGGTCTGCCAGGTCAGCATATTGGTACAAATTCTCATGCAAAACTATACCCATCCACAATGTTTCGTGATGCGTTGCACATGTCTATAAAGCTCTTCGAGTCTATTTTCACACCCAACCAACGGTTCATCAATTGGACTTCCCAATAAAGAGATATGGTCAGTTTAGTAGAAACTGCTCTGGAGGCCAACAGTCACGCGAAGCCACTTCAGAAAGCCATCTCGTGGAGACCTTTCACATAGTCTAACTCTAGAAACTTCAAGTCCATTTCATACTTACTAGGAGGGTTGTTCCTAGTATATATATCCCCTACATCCAAGCTATTAGGAACCTTTTGATGAATTGATAAACTACATGATGTTGCAGCAAAGCTGCTGAGTACCTTACTCAAACCTTTGTTCTTCCTTGTTCTTCTTGGACTTGTGAAGTGATTCCTCTGGAATCCCCTACTTCGTGCTCTACGGCTTCCGTTCGGCTGCGCCGTATTGTGTGGATTAGTTCCGAATTGTGGTTCTGCGGTCATTCGGAGATCGAATCGAAGTCTTCGTGGTTTTGGTGCCTCTCTCCCCGTCGCTTGGTCGCATCCAACCTTTGCTAGGTATAAAGCTAGTTATCCCCCCTGTTCGCAGCAAGTTATCCTTGATTCTTGACCTACGGTCATGAAGATCAGGCCATTCCCTTGCCGATCCATATCGGTACTTATGAAGCTTGTATGCCACTGCGGGCGCCATGGCTGGCCATGCCTCTGGACGTTCAAAAACTGGGTGAAAACCTTGCCTGGTTCCTTTGGGTTGGCTGTAATGGCATTGCAGGCGCATTGTCGAAGTTCTTGTTCGTCAGGGCTTATTAGGGTTGACTGACCTCATGTTCTCTTCCAGCGGTGTTGGCATCTACGGATGTCAAGCTCCTTCCTAAAGGCATCGCTGGAGCATTACTCATCCCTTCTCCCTGTTGACGAGGATTAAGCTATAAACCTCACACTCCAGAACCTTGTCAACAGGCCAAAAACAGAGGCAAAATGACGTAGCATAGGTATCTTTTATCACTAATAAGTTCCACGTGTATTCTTAGTATTTGGATGTAAGTACATTCACATTTGGGGGAAATGAGCCCCTGGACCCACCAAGGTCAGGTCGACCGACCTGATCCTGGGTTGGTCCAGGTGCTGGCTCACTTCCAGGATCCAGGTGCACCACACTCAAATCCATCTTGACCCATAGATCACACTTGTGTTCCTGTTCGAGGGTGAAAGATGGAAATGCAAGGATCCATGGACCTATTGGAATGAACCAGATCGAAGATGAGCAAGTGACACACTTTATGACACATGGGGACAGCTGTAGAGCAAAGCTAGTGGGTCCACCTGCCCAAGTCCAGGTCTGGCCGACCTGCACTTGGTGGGACCCACCTGTCAGCTCTACTCAACCGACCTTCTAGAGCTTCTAGAAGGTGACAGGTGTCAACAGAGGGGAAAACCCCTGGTCGGCCGACCATGGGTGTGGGCCCAATCAAGGTCGGTTGGCTCCACCGACGTTCCCAGCTCATCCCTGACGTCCAATCAAGTCGGTTCGAAGTCGGTTTGATCCAAGGGTGGAGAGGCCACATCACGCGGATCGATGACGTGGTGGTGGAGTAGCCCCTACTCCACCTTCCCCTATAAATACCAGCTGCATCCACCCACTCTAGACAATGTTGTTTCCAGTTTAGTTCTAAATTCCAGTTGTAAGTGTTAGTGTTAGTCTAGTGTGGGAGTTAGAGTTGAGTCGAGCGAAGCTCTGAGTCTCCTGAGTTGTCTTTGGAGAGTCCGGTATTCCTCTTTACCTTTCCTCTTTTTGTAAGACTTTCATTGCTTAATATATTTACTTTTCCTTTACTTCTCTAAGTATTTACTTCCAGTACTTACTTAGTGCATTACTATTCTAGCGATAGTGTTGTAGTGTTCTAGTCTGTCTTGTAGTAGTCGTTCACTAGATAAGTTAGTCTTGCCTGCTTGGCTGTTTTCATCGCCGGTAGCTCATAGCACTGGGGCTTGGGCTAGGTCGTATACTTAGTCTGGGTTGTAGGAGTTAGCGTGAGCGTGGTGCTCAAACTAAAGCCTACCTTTGGATATCACCTCATTTGATTGGTTTACCACTCAATTTTCTGACGTATATTAGCGGGAACGGCGAATCATGACAGGACTCCGTCTCCTTATAGTTCTATTTGCGTTGGGTGTGGTCGATTGGCGCCCATAAGAATTAGGTCCGCTGGGATAGGGGATGACCCCTCCTACTCCTGGTCATACCTCCAGCAGTTAAGTAAGACAAGGTTAGCAACTTTAGTGTATGTCCGCTACTAGATTAGATTAGTTCACAGAAGTAGAATCAGAGTCATAGGAGTCTTTTACTCACTCGTTGTCCTCCCACCTAGCTACACTACACTAGTTATCTTAGAGTTATCCGGGACCACATTCAACCTTCCTCTACCAATTCATTTATCCTCACTACACTAGTTGAGCCCATTTGAGACAGGATCTCTCTCCTTAATACTATCTCTAGCATGCTTTCCCTTGGGTACGATATAAACCTTGGAATACTCATCCTAGGGAAGTGCTACACCGGTCTCTGTAAGCTTGTAGAGTTACCATTTGGTATATCTTGCGATACCACTAGAGCTTAGCCTTGCTTAGCAATCCTAGAGCCATTGCCTGAGGAGGAATTGTGACACCCTCTCTCTAGTAGTAGTTCTGGTTTGCAGTAAGCATTGCTACCAGGCGCCACCCTTGTCACATTATCTTTACTCTAGTCGGTGTGTGTAAGAAATGCCAACAAGCATTTCTGGCGCCGTTGCCGGGGAAAGCTAAGCCTAGAAATTCATAGTAAGGACGAATCCGGTAAAATATCATCAACTTGAAATCAACTAGTCATAGGAAGTTTACCACTGCCTGTGTTTCCCTTCATTGTGAAAGCCAGGTAGTGCATGAGTGATTTCTAGTTCAAGACATTAGCAAATTCTGAGATATTCTGAAGGCAGTCTAGACCTCTTCTAGTCTACCATCAGAGATTCAGCTCACACTTGAACTCACTCAAGGAAGGAAGCTCAGCACCAAGCATCAGGATGTCGACTGCCAGGAGGTCCATAGCCGACTTCTCAGCTCCATCAGCGTCCCGTATCTCAGTGGGGCCGCAAGTGGAGATTAATGATGTCCACTATGAGATCTCGCCATCACTAATCCGTATGGTGCAAGCTATTACATTCAATGGGAAGCCACATGAGGATGCAAATGCACACCTTCAGAATTTTCTGGAAGTGTGTAGCACTATTGCCACCAAGGGGCTCACAGCGGGAGCCATCCGCCATCGCTTATTCCCATTCTCATTGGTCGGGAAGGCGAAGCAATGGTTCTATGCTCTGCCCGCAGATGTTGACACATGGAACAAGTGTGCGACGGCATTCCTCACCAGATTCTGTCCAATGGGCAAGACATCAGCCCTGCGTGCAAGAATCTCATGCTTCCAGCAGCAAGCAGGAGAGACCATTCCCAAAGCATGGGAACATCTCCAGGAGTACATTCGGGAATGTCCACATCATGGAATCAAGGAATGGCTCTTGATCCAAGGTTTCTACCATGGGCTAACATCAGTTGCCCATAATCACCTTGATGCCGCTGCAAGAGGATCGTTCACATTGCTCAATGTCACTCAAGCAAAGAAGCTCATTGAGAACATCGTGACAAATCAAGAGTGGAATGATGAACATCCTAAACCCAAGAAGAGAGACACTCACACCATTGAAGAAGTAAGTGCCATCTCTCAAAAGATGGAACTCTTGATAAACAAAGTGGAAGATAGATCCAATTTCAAGAAAGATTTAGAGGCCATCCGACGACACACCTCAGCACGTGCCAATGAAACAATCAAAAGGTGCGAGGTACAGGAAGCCACACCAGAGGTTGTCTCCGCATTCAACAAGGAGCAACCATGACAAAGCGGACCGACTCCACGCTTCCAAGGCCAAGGTAATACTCAAAAATCTAGCTGGCCTACACTTAAAGATCTTGTCATTAATCAAGGTAAAGTTAATGAAAGCATGAATAAAAGGTTGTTAGCTAATGATAAGGCTCTGGAATTGTTAACTGCTAAAATGGACTCTCTAGCTTCTTCTGTCAAAGAGCAACAAAACTTTAATAAGACTTTAGAATCACGAATTGCTCATTGACAAAGCATCTATTTCATCTTCTGTCAATCCCTGCCATTCTTCAAATTCGGTGACCACGAGAGGGGGTAAGACCACTCGTGAACCACCATATCCTAACATGGCTAGGAAGACAGCAAGAAAGGACAAGGAGGATGCAGAAGACAAGGTAGAAGAAGTAGAGCCTCCATCAAATGAAGAGAGTGCCATGCACAACGGGAAATTGGCACAACATGAGTTCTACGATTCAACCCTTTTGATGCCATTTCCCAGGCCAAGAAATCAGAAGACCGATGAACAATTCAGCAAGTTCATTGAGGTAATCCATCAATTATACGTCAATATTCCATTACTTGATGCTATGCAGGTTCCAACCTATGCCAAGTATTTGAGAGACATCCTCAACAACAAGAAACCGCTGCCCCAAACTGAGGTAATTAAACTAATAGAAGAGTGTAGCGAAGTGTTACTGAACCATTATCCGGAGAAGAAGAAGGATGCAGGATGTCCCACCATCGACTGCTCCATCGGGACGCAGCACTTCAAGCATGCACCGTGCGACTTGGGAGCAAGCGTCGTTGTCATGCCAAAGGTAGTTTTGACAAATTGAATTATACTACCTTGTCCCCTATGTCCATTTATTTGCAGCTAGCGGATCAGTCGATTCGCCACCCAGCGGGAGTAGCAGAAAACATTCCTGTCAAGATACGCAATTTCCTCATCCCTGTGGATTTCGTAGTGCTTGACATGGAAGTTGACAAGAAGGTTCCCCTCATCCTTGGGAGACCATTTCTCAGCACTGCTCAAGCAAATATTGATGTTGGAGCCGGAGAAATTCAATTTACCATCAATGGAGCCCAGGAGACCTTCAACTTCAAGCCAAAAAATTGAGCAATGCTCAATGATCATGGCTACAGAGCTGGCTAAAATTGTGGCTTTGACACACACTAAGAAGAAGGCAAAATCAAGGCCACGAGCAAAAGCCAAGCCGATATGGAAGAGAAAAATTGTGCTTCCTCCCAGAAAGATTCCTGCACAACCACGGGAGGAGGTCCCGATGAAAGGACCGAGGCAACCGCTCTTCCATCCAGGTAAGTTAAACCAAGGTGAGTTTCCTAACTTTTAAATTCAGCATTCACTTTCAGCATTATATTCTTGCCAAATAAATTTTACTGTCGACCACAGCTGTGCATAAGAACATTAAAATCAACTGGCTGAGCAATGTGAGCACCAGGTGGGACTCAGGGGCAGGTCGGCCGACCTGTCCCCTGTGGGTCCACCTATCCACCTTTGCTCACTTCATGCCATGCTCATGTCTGAACCAGAGTGAAAATCGATCACCATGACATGACATGGAATGCTTCACATGCTAGCTGGCAACTTTTGTGACTTTAGGCAAAGGAATTTAGCTGTGCACTACTGTGTGGTTTTCATTGAGTGTCACCAGAGCTTGGGAGAATCCAACCCCAGGTCGACCTACCTGGTGGCGGGACCCATCTCCCTCCAGCTTCTGGCATTTGTGAACTTATAGCTCTAGGATGAGTGTTGCAAGGAAGAAAGACAGGTGGCTGTCGACTTGCATTTTAGGAACTAGTTTCTCTCTTACCTTCTTGACTCAGCAAATTCACTTTGGCTAAGCAAGATTAACTAGTTTCCTAAGCTAATCACATGGGAGAGGGGAATTCTCCCGTGAGAATCTCATAAGGATGAAGCCACTCACTTCTTGTCTTGCCCCTCTCTTTTGCTTTCTTTTGTCTCATCACTCTATCCAAGAAAGGAGATGCCATGTGCATTCATCCAAAGAGAGAAATAGGGAGATGTTGGGGCTGCACACCACATGGATTGATCTCCACTAACTCAACACTTCGGCACAAGGCAAAGGAGGGATGGATCATGGGTCGGCCGACCCATGAATTGGACAACCAGCACATGTCCTGCCATCTTCCCACCTCTCTCATGCTGCTGCCATGCTTTCTTTTTGAAATGGGGGAAAAAGGTTGGTCGGCCGACCGAGGCTTTGGCCACCCAGCACCTTCACTGCATCACATTGACATCCACCTTACTCCTGCTAAAGCCACACACCAAGATTACCCACAAGTGTAGGTCGACCGACCCATGTATTGGGGGTTCAGCACATTTGCTCACTCCCTTCCTCATTCTCATGCTGACACACTCACTTGCACACTCAAGAAACCAAGCAACAAGTCAACACCATTCTCCATCCTCAACCATCCTTTCTTTAACTCAAAAACCCAAAAATATTTTCCTTTTATCCCTGTCATCCAAGGGTTCATCACATCAAAGAGGTAATCAAGGTAACAAGGTCAATCCTTTAAGCGCTAACCTCTCTTGCTCTAGTTGTGTTCTTCCTGCTTCCACCATGAGCTTCAAGAAAATCAAGGAGTGGGGAAAATTGAAGCTTCGGGGTAGCTCATCCCAGAGTCATGTCTCAATTAGCTCCGACACTTCTATGCATGCTGCTGTGAGCCAATCATCCAGGGGAGCCATGCCATCTCCTCCACCTCAAGTAAATGAAGAGGCCGTTCCTGAGAAAATTCAAGATCAAGAAACTGGCATATGGGTCACCCCTGTTGAGATGCAGAGACTTGAAGAAATCCGAGGTCATGAATTCGTACACACCAAGGTAATATCCCCTGTACTCCTCGAGGACACAGGTATGGATGAGGAGTTTACATAAGTTTTTGAAGCTATGGGGTGGGATGATTTTTATGACCTCTCGGAAGTGCCAGGGAGTAGAATTCTTACTCTAGAATTTCTAAGCACCATGAAAATAACCAAAGATAAAATCTATTTTAGAGTGCATAATGATGAGTACAATCTGCCATGGGCTACTTTCTCTTCTTGTCTTGGTTTTGAAACTACAAACACCAACATTGCTCATGCTACTAGACGCTGTGACAAGAGAGAATTTTGGACTGAAATCACTGGGGAGGATTATGCTACTTTACAACCACGCAGTAGTCATTTTTGCAATCCTACTTTAATGTTCTTGCATCAATGGATTGGGTTAACCTTGTTCCCTCAGGATGACATAAGAATTGTTAGGGAAATTGACACTAGAATTCTTTACGCCATGTTTCACAAAATTAAAATTTCACCTGTGATAGAAATGGTTAACCATTGGTTATGGATAGCTTCCCCACCATGGAGCTGTCCCATTGAGTTTACCTCTGTGATTACAAAATTCTGCATGCGCCTTAATTTGCTCAACCAATTTGATAGCTACATATTAACCCCTAGAACTGTCCTAACTAAAAGATATTATATACAAGGGGGGTATGTTATGGGAGGAAGAGATAACACACTTTTCTTTAAAGTAAATAACACCACTGAAACAATTTCGCTGCCATGTGAAGAATTAAAAATATATAGTCGCAACCCATTGCTCCCTTTGTGCAAGAGACGCAGAAGTTTTGCAGGGCCGCACATGCGTACACAGACACGAGCTATAGGTGGCAATGATGACAGTGATTATGAGGGAAGTTCTAGTGCTATGCAGGTGTCTCACTCTGGACGCAGGTCTGGTTTCCATAGTGGCCGCATGTCTTGTTCTTCTTCGCAGGATACACGGCCCCGTGCTCAACGTCAGGACGTGGATTTGCTATCTGAGCAAATTGGTTTGCTGCGCGTCGGCCATGAGGCTATGCATAACAACGCAGTCCAAACCCAGCAATCCCTCCAAAATCTTTAGGCCCATCACAACATACAGTGGAACATAATGTACGGCCACTTTGAAAGACCACTGCCATCAAACATCCCATTTATCCCAGTACCACTGCAACAGCGACCCCCTCCTGCACAACAACCTCTATATACTCAACCATTCCCACAACAACCTCCATATACTCCACCATTCCCACAGCAGCCTCCATATGGTTATCCACCATATCCACCCTATCAGTGAGGGGGCATGGGAAGAAACAAGCTTGGGGGAGATCCTCTCCCCCACTCAGGTAAGTATTCTTGCTCTTTTAAATTACTGCAATTTTTAGTTTGTGCATTCGCTTTGCATACAAAAATAATAATAAAATTTTTTGTATAATTATGTTATGCTTTGCTTATGTTTAGGAAATGATGAATAGTTGCTCTATTAATATTTCTCTAGTGCCTAGTGTGTAACTTAATGTTTCCCTAAATTATGGATCACTTGGCTCAACCTGAAATCATCATGAACCTGATTACTTCTGTGGGTTGCAAATGCTTAAACTGAGTCTAAATGATTGTGAGACATGAAATGGTGAAACAAGAGCTGCTATAATATTATTCTAAGCGTGCTTGATTACCGGAGCATTTATTCTGAAAACTGATTAAAAACTTAATTGTTCCTCAATGGTAATGAATTTCCTACCACGGCCATATATTTACATATCATGATACAAGCCTTCTACATAAGCTACTTGCTTTGCGTTGAGTTAGTTAAGTCTTGTAGAACCTGTGTTAGAGATGTGTCATACTCCTAAGATCAAGATCCACATACCACCAAATATGCTACTTCTAATCCGGAAGTACGCAACCATTCATATGTTACTCCTACCCTGGGAGTACACATCTCCATCCACACCACATTATGCTACTTCTACACTGGAAGTACGCATCCCCATACATGTCATTTCCATCTATTTAGGTTGCTCCTAGTTTTAAGTTTAAAATCTCTCTTTAGTTATCATCTGTTAGAAGAGACACAAAAGAAATTCAAAGGCTAGGCAAAAAAAAAAAATTTTGCTAGCCATGTCTCATTAGAAAGAGAGATAGTATCATTTTAAGGAGCACCCTAGTCATCCCTAATATTACGTCTCCATACATCCGTCATGCATTCCACACACACACATCTTGATCTGGGGGTATGACGCTTCTCTTATGTGGTCCAAGTTTCTTAACTTGACAATATATGCACTGTAAGTATGCTATTCCTTGCCATACCTATCTGAGCTCCACATAAAGCCTGATTAGAAGTAGGATGGTTCACAAAAGGCAAATTTTTCTATGTGCCTGGGTGAGGATTAAAATACCACTTGAGTGACATGAGAGTACCATTTGAGGAACATTAAGAATTCTTTTTGAAAACCAACACAAAACCTCCGGTATGTTGCATGCAAAGAATGAGAAAAATAGTGCTCAATGTCTAACTGTTCTGTCTCTCAATTACCCAAGACAAAGGACGAGCTATAAGCCCCACGAAGGACTAAGGTAATATGGGAGAGATCTTTTCAGAGCTAAATTTTCCATGATTAAGTGAAATGTTTATGATGCATACCTGGTACTCTAGAAATGTTGACATTGCAGCAACTCCTGGTCCAACTTGAGCTAAGTTTAATTGTTTGCTCGGGACGAGCAAAGGTTAAGCCTGGGGGATCTTGTTGACGAGGATTAAGCTATAAATCTCACACTCCAGAACCTCATCAACAGGCCAAAAACAGGCAAAATGATGTAGCATAGGTATCTTTTATCACTAATAAGTTCCACGTGTATTCTTAGTATTTGGATGCAGGTACATTCACATTTGAGGGAAATGAGCCCCTAGACCCACCAAGGTTAGGTCGACGACCTGATCCTGGGTTGGTCCAGGTGCTGGCTCACTTCCAGGATCCAGGTGCACCACACTCAAATCCATCTTGACCCATAGATCACACTTGTGTTCCTGTTCGAGGGTGAAAGATGGAAATGCAAGGATCCATGGACCTATTGGAAAGAACTAGATCGAAGATGAGCAAGTGACACACTTTATGACACGTGGGGACAGCTATAGAGCAAAGCTGGTGGGTCCACCTGCCCAAGTCCAGGTCGGCTGACCTGCACTTGGTGGGACCCACCTGTCAGCTCTACTCAACTGACCTTCTGGAGCTTCAAGAAGGTGACAGGTGTTAACACAGGGGAAACCCCTGGTCGGCCGACCAGGGGTGTGGGCCCAATCAAGGTCGGTTGGCTCCACCGACGTTCCCAGCTCATCCCTAACGTCCAATCAAGTCGGTTTGAAGTCGGTTTGATCCAAGGGTGGAGAGGCCACATCACGCGGATCGATGACGTGGCGGTGGAGTAGCCCCTACTCCACCTTCCCCTATAAATACCAGCTGCATCCACCCACTCTAGACAATGTTGGTTCCACTTTAGTTCTAAATTCCAGTTGTAAGTGTTAGTGTTAGTCTAGTGTGGGAGTTAGAGTTGAGTCGAGCGAAGCTCGGAGTCTTCGGGGTTGTCTTCTGGAGAGTCTGGTATTCCTCTTTACCTTTCCTCTTTTGTAAGACTTTCATTGCTTAATATATTTACTTTTTCTTTACTTCTCTAAGTATTTACTTCCAGTACTTACTTAGTGCATTACTATTCTAGCGATAGTGTTGTAGTGTTCTAGTCTATCTTGTAGTAGTCATTCACTAGATAAGTTAGTCTTGCCTGCTTGGCTGTTTTCATTTCCGGTAGCTCATAGCACTGGGGCTTGGGCTAGGTTGTATACTTACTCTGGGTTGTAGGAGTTAGCGTGAGCGTGGTGCTCAAACTAAAGCCTACCTTTGGATATCACCTCATTTGATTAGTTTACCACTCAATTTCCTGACGTATATTAGCGGGAACGGCGAATCGTGACAGGACTCCATCTCCTTATAGTTCTATTTGCGTTGGGTATGGTCGATAGGCGCCCATAAGAATTAGGTCCGCTGGGATAGGGGATGACCCCTCCTACTCCTGGTCATACCTCCAGCAGTTAAGTAAGACAAGGTTAGCAACTTTAGTGTATGTCCGCTACTAGATTAGATTAGTTCATAGAAGTAGAGTCAGAGTCATAGGAGTCTTTTACTCACTCGTTGTCCTCCCACCTAGCTACACTGCACTAGTTATCTTAGAGTTATCCGGGACCACATTCAACCTTCCTCTACCAATTCATTTATCCTCACTACACTAGTTGAGCCCATTTGAGACAGGATCTCTCTCCTTACTACTATCTCTAGCACGCTTTCCCTTGGGTACGATATAAACCTTGGAATACTCATCCTAGGGAAGTGCTACACCGGTCTCTGTAAGCTTGCAGAGTTACCATTTGGTATATCTTGTGATATCACTAGAGCTTAGCCTTGCTTAGCAATCCTAGAGCCATTGCCTGAGGAGAAATTGTGACACCCTCTCTCTAGTAGTAGTTCTGTTTTGCAGTAAGCATTGCTACCAGGCGCCACCCTTGTCACATTATCTTTACTCTAGTCGGCGTGCGTAAGAAATGCCAACACTCCCCTACCAGATTTGTGCTTCATGCTACTCATCGCTTTGGTTTGTTCAGTAGTTGTTGGTGTTACCGTAGTCGATTGTCACTATCTTTGGATGGATGCTTTGTTGTCATGTGCTCAGGTGGATGTTATGCCACTGGTGTCGCTACGATCCACTCTCGTGCAGATGCTTTGTTGTGGAGAGTGTGTTGGCCCCATCCTCAGATGCTTTGCCATGTCAATGGACATTGTGTCACTTAGGCCCTCTATCATCATATGCTTTGCTGATGTGAGTGTGACGGCCTCATTCATGGATGCTTTGCTAGTGTCGATGGTCATTGTGTCACTTAGGCCTCTCTCAGCAATGCTTTGCTACAGTGAGTGTGACGGCCCCATTCGCAGATGCCTTGCTGCGTCGATGGTTGTTGTTTATGGTGGATGCTTTGCCGCCATGGTCCCGGCGGATGCTTTGCCGCGTGGTTGTTGCTACTGTGGTTTCACTATGCTACTGCCTACTATTGTGTTGAGTCTTCTCTTATTAGGTTCAATTGATTGGAGTTGTAAGGTGGAGGGTCTCCCCAACCTCACCCCCATGTTTTCTTGCTATTTGTTTGTGTTTGTGGGGTTCACTAGTAATCCATGGTTTATTTGTGGATTCTGTGTAATTTTCTCTTCTATAATGAAGCACGTGCCAATGCATGTTGCCAAAAAACAGAATTGTTTCATCAGGTTGTGGGGATTCCTACGTGTTAGATCGAAGATCAATACAATTATGATCTAGCCTAGTCAAATGATCACATCACATATATAAATCATGGATCATACCTTTGGACTGTGCCATTGATGGAGCCGAGACATTGGGTTGAGGACGGTGTTGACGAGGAGGAGAGCGGTTGCCCTCTGGACGCCAACGGCACTGGCCAGGGACTGGTGCCACAAACGGAGAAGGAAGGAGGTGGCCTTCGGGTCGATCCAGTGCCTCTAAGGATTGGAGAATAGAAATGTCGGAGTGGAGAGTTTCTCAGTTGTGCGTTGGCCAACAGAGAAATCCGGACCACTCCTTTTAATATGGCACTGCTCGACTCGGGGCCGCAACCATTGTGTGGTGGGGGCACTACCGATCGTTGCGCATGGAGGAGCTGCATGCTCCTCTTGACTCGGTATCTCAATGGTTCTGGCCGTTGGTCCATCTCCAAATATAGCCGAGATCACTTATTCCAACATTCTCCCCTTTGATCGAAAGGATTAATCATCATAAGTCCACACTTAGCTGAATAATGCACGGAAATAATGTGATACAGCAGTCAGAAAAAACACTACTGCAACATAGGTATCGACAAGTGCACTAAACTACTTTGATAGGATAAAACATAGACATAATGGGAGTTGGTTGTGTTATGGCCCTCATCCAGAATCAGAGGCTTTCCATTAAACCCATGCCGGCAACATGTTCATGAAAAACTTTGGGTGGTAAGCCTTTTGTTAGGGGATCCGCCAACATAACTGTTGTACTAATGTGCACTACATTAATAGTTAGATCCTGGATTCTATCTCTCACAACAAAATACTTAAGGTTAATGTGTTTGGCAGCAGCACTTGACTTGTTGTTATTCGAGATATCCACCGCAAATTTATTATCGCAGTGTAACATAATTGGTTTCGAAATGCTGTCAACCACTTTAAGTCCGGCGATAAAATTCTTTAACCATACAGCTTGACCAACAGCTTCATAACATGCAATGAATTCCGCATGCATAGTTGATCCTGTTGCTATGGACTGCTTACAGTTTTCCATGAAATTGCTCCTCCCGCTAGTGTGAAGACATATCCTGATGTTGATCTCCTACCATCAACACAGCCAACATGATCAGAGTCTGAATAACCAATAACTTCAAGGTTATCAGATCTCTTATACGTGAGTAAATAATGCTTAGTCCCTTGCAAGTAACGTGAAACTTTCTTAACAGCCTGATTTGATTGAAATCTACCAAGCATCCCGGTTATAAAGGCTAAGTCAGGGCGTGTGCATACTTGTGCATACATTAGGCTTTCGACAACAGAAGCATAAGGAATAAACTTCATCTGATCAGATTGTACCTTATTTTTGGGACATTGATAGTCACCAAACTTATCGCCCTTCACAAAAGGTGGAGCCATAGTGCATAGTTACTCATGTTATATCTCTCAAGCATTTTCTTAATATCCGAAGTTTGAGACAAACCCAACACGCCTTTGGACCTATCTCAGGATATCGCAATGCCCAGAACATAAGAGTCTTCACTGAGATTTTTCATATCAAAGTTAGATGGGAGGAACCCCTTAGTTTCTTGCAGCATGTTCTTATCACTTCTTGCTAATAGGATATCATCCACATAAAGAACGAGGATAGTAAAATTGCTCCTCTTGATCTTAATATATATGCAATTATCCCTTCTATTTTCGTAAAACCAAATGTCCGAATCACCTTATCAAACTTAAGGTACCACTGTCTAGGCGCTTGTTTAAGTCCATAAATGGACTTCTTTAGTTTGCAACACATATGTTCCTTGCCTTTCATAGCGAAACCTTCCGGTTGGGCCATGTATACATTCTCATGCAAGTCATCATTAAGGAATGCAGTCTTAACATCCATCTGATGTAGCTCTAAATCAAAATGAGCAACAAGCGCCATAACAATTCTAAGTGAATCCTTTGATGAGACAGGAGAGAAAGTTTTATTATAATCAACTCCTTCTACTTGCGTATAGCCTTTTGCTACAAGCCTTGCCTTGAACCCCTCCACCTTCCCTTTGGAGTCATATTTAGTTTTGTAGACCCATCTACTGCCTACTGGCTTGACCCCATCAGGAATTTCTACTAACTCCCAGACTTTATTAGAGCTCATAGATCTTAGTTCATCCTCCACGGCTTCCAACCGTTTAGGTGAATTTTGGCTCATCATGGCTTCTTTATATGTTTCGGGTTCATCTACCAATCCTATGTCGTTAACATCTTCATACATGTATGCAACGTAGTCATCAAAATGGCACATTTTGTTTGCCTCTGTGACCTTCTAAGAGGTTTTTCATTTATCACGAGGGCTTGCTCGGCTTTGTACAGGCTCATTTTCATCATTAGCTACTCCGATCATTAGGTCTTGAGTTATCTATCCCAACATTTTCTAGTGGGTGGTCACTCTCAAAATCTTCTCGCGGGTGCGGCACTAGAGTCCTTAGCTGAATGTGGAGCTAAGTTTTCAGGTTTGGAGGTGTAACGGTTCCAGGCATAGGAACAAAATTCTCTTAGAATGTCGTTAATGGTGCATTATCCGGTATTTCCTTAAGATTAATGTTCCTAGGCTCAAAACTCCCACTTAAGCTATCATGCTCTAAAAATACTACGTGTCTAGTTTCTGCAAATTTTGTGGTACGATCTGAACAATAAAAGTGATACCCCTTAGACTTATCGGGATACCCTATGAAATGGCAACTTACTGTCTTAGGATCTAGTTTCCCAATATGTGGATTAAATAGCTTAGCTTTGGCTGGACAACCCCATACACACAAGTAATTCACATGTGGTTTTCTACCAGTCCACAACTCATAAGGTGTTTTAGGGACTGACTTAGTAGGAACCCGATTGAGTATATGCACGGCTGTCTTTAATGCCTCCATCCACAAATTCACTGATAGTGTAGAGTTACATAGCATACTTCAAACCATATCCATTAGGGCGCGATTATGCCTCTCAGCTACTCCATTTTGCTGAGGTTTACCAGGAGTTGAATAATGGGCAACTATGCCATTTTCTTTAAGGAATTGAGCAAATGGACCGGGGATTTGTCCATATGGATTAGCTCTCCCATAATACTCACCTCCATGATCTGATCTCACCACTTTAATTTTCAAGTTATGCTGATTTTCAACTTCAGCCTTGAATATTTTAAATTTATCAAGTGCTTCAGATCATTCACGTAATGGAAAGATGTATCCATAATGGGAGTAATCATCAGTGAAGGTAATAAAATAACTAAACCCATCAACTGATGTAACAGAGAAGGGACCGCATATATCAGTATGAATTAATTCTAATAGTCCTGAACTCCGAATTGCTCCTTTCTTAATTTGTTTCACAAATTTCCCTTAATACGATCAATACGGTTTCGAATCGAGAAAAGTCCAATGGATGAAGTATCTCTTCTCTAATGAGATGCTCCATTCTCCCCTTTGAAATATGGCCTAAACGACAGTGTCATAATTTTGACGAGGTCTCATTGGTCATACTTCTCTTTCGCTTATTAGTAACATCACGCACATTCATCACAGAAAAATCATTAGGAGGCAATAAATAAAGCTTGTCATGCCGGGGGGCAAGACCATAATCTCATTATTACATTTAAGCAAGCATTTGTTGTTCCCAAAGTCACAATGAATACCATCATCATCTAAGACAGAAACAGAAATAAGGTTCCTTCTAATGACAGGAACGAGTAGCACATTATTTAACTTAAGAACAAAACCACTACTCAAAAGTAAGGGAAAAGTGCCGACGGCCTCAGCATCAGTCTCATGTCCATCAGCTACTCTTAGCTTGCACTCCCCCTTTGCCAGCATCCGCTTTGTAAGGAATCCCTATGATGAATTGGTAATGTGCACAGTGGCACCAGAATCAATACACCACGTACTAGGGGAAACATTAGCATAAAGGGATAATTACATCATGAGTACCTCTCTTAACAAGCCAGGCCTTGAACCCATCGCAATCCTTTTGGATGTGTCCATAGTCCTTGCAGAAGCGGCACTTAGGCCCCTTGCTAGTACTCGCCTCAGTGTTGGTGTTGGACTTGTCCTCAGTGTTGGCAGTCCTCTTAAAATTAGGCTTCTTTGCCTTGAGGAAGTTCAGCTACTTCTTAGCATTGGGATTTCCATGGTTCTTTCTTTTGCCCTGGCCAACAAGGTTAACCTGATCCTCGTTTTTAGCCTTATGCCTTTCTTCTTCCTGTACACACTTAGCAATGAGTTCACTCAGACTCTATGTTTCCTTTAGGAGGTTGTAATTAACCTTAAACACCTAATATTTTGGAGGGAGTGAAGTTATAATAAAATGCACAAGGAAGGGATCAGACATGGGCATCTCCATGTTCTTAAGCTTAGTGGCCATATCAACCATCGTCATGATATGTTGCCTAATGCCACCTGATCCTGAATATTTAACTGAACACATTTTCATTATCAAGGTACTAGCCTTAGACTTAGAAGAGCTCTGGAACTGCTCCTCTATGTTTGCTAAGTACTTTTTAGCCTCATCTGAAGTAGGAATCGCTCCCCTTATTGCAGGAGTGATATTATTTTCATGACCTTTACGGCCAATCTGTTAGAGCATTCCCACTTTTCAAGCTTTTCTTCATACTTAGCAGTCCTAGCAGCTAGGGTGGGATCATTATCACCCTGAGCTGTAGGAGCAACTGGCTTATCCTCACGTATCGCCAGGTCTAAGTCTCCATTCACCCCGAGCCAGATCTCAAGGTCCTCTTTCCATGACTTAAAGTTGGTGCCATTGAGAGGGGTGAAGTTGGTGAGCTGACGAGTGAGGGACGAAGCATCGCTGAAATAAAAAAACACAATTATTAGTAATAATTAAATAAATGTCATACATATAAGTAACCCTATGTTGGTCTGATTAAATACAAAATGACGGCTCTAATCCATATCACCGTTGGGAGAAATGAAAAAGAACTTATTGTCACACCCCAAAATTTCTATTTTGAGATGTGAATCCAAAACACTAAATAAACACAAAGGATTTATTAATTTCCTAAAATAAACCAAGATTTTATTTATTTGTTGTAATTATAAAATGATAAAAGTGTGGTTTCAAAAACTTTTATAAAGTTAATAAAGGTGTGGTTGAGTTTGTGCTTTGCTCTGTTGAGTGGTGTTTGAGTGGGAAAACGGTTTACTAAAATCTTTTTCTTTTTATCTTGCCCCTGGTAGGAGTTTTGACTCGAGCTTCCTTATCGCTAGCCTCTAGCTCGCTCTAGCGTGCCCTAGCCCTTCATGGCTTGCCTTTGGCTAGCCATAGTCTCGCCTGGCCAGCCCTAGCCCCTTCGCCTGGCCAACCCTAGCCCCTTCTGGCCAACTGTAGCCAGCCTAGGCTTGCCCTAGCAAGCATTGGCTTGGCCCTAGCCAGCTTTGGCTTGGCCCTGGCCAGCCGTAGCCCTCCCTGGCACAACCTTCTAGCCTCATCTGGCCTGACCCTAGCTTCTCTGGCAGGCATGGCTTTCATTCGGCCAGCTCTAGATAGTTATAGCCAGCCCTGGCCACCTTTGGCCAGCCTTAGGCAACTCCCGCCAGTGCATTGCTTGCCCTGGCCAGTCCCCTAGCCTCTCCCGATAATCTCTAGCCTTCCATGGCTAGCTCTGGCCAGCACCAGACGGCCATAGCCTTCCTTGGCCAGCCGTGGCCAAACCCAGCTAGCA
The DNA here is from genome assembly GCA_018135685.1 of Themeda triandra. Lineage (NCBI taxonomy): Eukaryota > Viridiplantae > Streptophyta > Magnoliopsida > Poales > Poaceae > Themeda > Themeda triandra. The sequence continues at coordinate 20,699 of JAENPR010002899.1, forward strand.
AGTAGTGGCCGTAGCTGGCCTGCGCCGTGGCCTAGCAAGCAACAACCGGCCCATGTGGCCAGCCCAGCATCATGGGCCATGCCAACTAGTCGGCCTGCTCTCTAGCCCGTTTTGGCCTCCACCCTTTTTATTTTAGAGCTTCTCTAATTTTTGGATGCTCTAAAATATCATTATCATGAGCTCCAAATATTTTATTTAGGTTCATCATGTCAAAATCTATCTTTGGGTATTTTCCCATGATTTTTGAAGTCTTGAAACCATTTTTCAGGGCTTTAAAATGATTTCAGCTTTTTCTAGAACTATTTTTGGACTGAAAATGATTTTCCTTATAAGTCCCGAAATTAATATAAATAAAATATTTTCCGCGCCTCAAACCCTAGGCATATATATATGCCGGTGTTCCTCTCGTCGCCCTGATTATTCCAGATCACAAAAGCCTATCGTGAGCCGCCACTCGCAGCTCCCTCCATCCCTCGTCGAAGTTCGCTGTAGCTAGGGTTCCGGCGAACTCTCCGGCGAGCTTTTCCGGCCATCTCGTCGCGTTCCGGAGAAAACTGCGACCACCATGAGGAAGCCCTTCTCGTTCTCTAAGCCGTCGTGTCCTTATTTTCGTGAATACTTGGTCGTTTGATGGGTCCCCTAACTCATCTTTCTCTTTTCCGGCGAGGTTCATCCATGGACGTTCGTCGTTTCTCCGTCTCCGGCCACTCCGCGTCGCCTCGGCATCTTCCCGCGCCCGAACCTTGGCAGCGCCGCCACCCCCTCACCCCTGGGCTGCATGCCTCGCCGCCCCTCGCGTGCGCGTGCCTGCTTGCGGCGAGCGGCAGGCCGCCGCCGGCCATGCTGGCACATGTGGGAGACGGGCCAGCCCCGCACGCGTGGGTCCGGCGCGCCGCCGCGCGGCCGTGTGCCGCTGCTGGCCGGCCAGGCCGGCCGTCCTCGGCCCCCTCCCTGCGCATGAGCACAGCCCCATGGCTGCCCTTGTCACGTTCATGAGAAACAGGAGGAGTTGAGGTAGAAGATGAAGGTAATTATGAGTTTGCCACTCAGCAGTTAATTGTCATCGTTCATATAATCGCCGCCGTTTCACCGTTTTAGGTCCGATTCGAGCGATTCCAATTGCGTTAGTTTCGTATCGTCGCGATCTACACAGTAGTGCTAATGGTTTTCATGTCTTTTAGTTGTGAATTTATTTAATGATTTAAATGCTAACTCGATCAATAATTATTTAATAGCTTTTTAATTACAAGTAATCTAGGGTTACCTTTTCGATCCCGATATGTTGCGATCGTGCTGGCCATAAGTTAGTGTTAGCAAATGACTTTCTAAAATGTTGTTTATAAAATAAATAATGTTAATTTGTTTAGGGTTTATATTCTATGCCTTTTTTATTTATAAAAGCAATTTATAACTCCGGTCTTTTATAAATAAATGATTGCTTGACCAATAATTAATCATTGTATCTTTTGAATTAAAAGCAACTTAGATCTTTTGTAAATGGTAACATGATTAATATCAGCAACAATGCTTTTCTAAATGCGACTAGCTTAGATTAACCGCGTTAGTCGTGCCCCTTTTGAACGATAGCTCCGTAGGTGGTCGTTCTCACGCTCTCGTGTCGTAGTACCGAGCTCTGTTGTTTAGTGTGCTCTTTTCTAGCTTTTGCTTATGAATGATGCAATGTTCTTAGCTTGCCTATTTGTTTGTTCGTTTGTGTTGTTTGATGCGAGTAGACATCGAGCAGTCCGTAGCACAGAAGATCAGGAGCTGAGGATCGACAAGAGCAACTGAAGCTACAGAACAGAATATGGAAGATGAAGACTTCTGAGAAGCTAGACTTTGGATTTAAGGCAAGTGCAGGCATCCCTTTGATCATGTTGATCCCATGAATGCTTATTTATAATTCATGCATGTGTCTAAATCATGAAACCATAGGACCAACTAGCCACATTTACCAAATATCCTATGGGGGTTTTGTAGACAGGTTGTAGGTCTGCTAGCGCTCTGCTTGCCTACTCACTAATGATATTTATAATAATCTTGCTTCTTAATAAATGTAAAGCGATGGTTATGGCTGCGGCCATGGAGATGTTTTGGCGGTGTTGTGATGCATCGCCATTGTGGGAAGCAAGGGAGATGCGGGTGTTGGCGGTTGCCCGTGTAGACAGGGTCGCCCATGTCTGCCCTTTAAGGACCTCTCATGGAGCGACAACCTGGGATTTTATGTACAACTCCAGGCTAATGGGCTCTTGCTTGGCCTATTAACAGGATCACCACTAACAGGTTGGGTAGCTTACCTGGACTGGTACCTGGACTGGCGAAAAGTGTGATTCAAGTTGTAGTAGGGGTGGGTCATGATCCGTGGACTCAGGGAGTGGCTGCCCTACACTTGCGTCATAACTAGTGGGTTACCACTGCTAGTGGCCCTGTGAAAAGCCTCATTGTGACCTCTGCCAGCCTGTCTCGATAACGGGCTAAGAGGTTTGGCCACCTCGGGTGAGAAGGGTAATCACAAACTGGTGGTAAAGAGTACACCTCTGTGCAGAGTTATCAATCGAGTATATCATCCGTGCTCATGGTCACGAGCAGCCTAGATCCTCACATGTCTAGCCCAATGGATTCTTACCTTAAATCATGGAGATGCTGTCTTTAGCGAGGTGGATTCCTCGAGCTGTTACAGGATGGACTTCCTGTGCTTAAGTGAGATGGACTTCTCACGCTTATATGATATATGCCTTTATCAATGATGATTAAATGACTCTTAATTACTACTTGAACCTTAATTAAGGGTTGGGCTTTTCTACCAAGTCGATAGTAATAGGTTCCATAATTAAAATATACCTGTTACTTTAAAATGCTACCGCAGTTTATACCTTTCAGCCTTACCTTGTTCAAGCCATGCATATCATTACATTTCTGCCTGTACTTGTTGAGTTCGACATGGACTCACCTTGCTATAGTTTGCTAGCAAGGTGCAACTTAGAATGGACAAAGGCATTGAGATGTCAGGGGTGTTGGCACACGGAGCCCCCAGTCAACCGTCCCTGTGAAGATGGAGCCTAAAGAGGAGTTCCGCAAACCGTTCCACGTTAGCCGATGTTTGTAAGTGTTAATATATATGTTTTCACTATTTACGAAGCATTGATTCTGATATTTCCATTCTTTGTTATATGTGTGGACTTCCTGGGCACACATATGACGGCCTCTGGTCTTCTTTTGAAAACCAGGGTGTTATAGATGGTATCAGCTTAATGTCGACTGTAGGACGTATGCCAAGATAGCACTGGTCATTTCTAAAGCCTATTTTGCTATAAAACTATTTTATCAACCCTTCACTATTGAATTCTGACTATTATCTACACTCTTGAGTTGTATCCCCTCCTTGAATAGCTTCCGTTGAGGTATTATTTTCTGAACTCCTTGAAGTTTTATTTTGATTGGTTTATTAAAAGTTTTATGAACCTATTTTGTTCAAAAATTTTCGATGGCCCTTATCATCTATCATCTGCCCTTTAGGATGACCACCATTGATGAAGAAGCACGTGTACAATCGATGGTGTGGTGCTGGCTTGTTTTGCTTGTTTGTGGTGATGCTTGTGTGTTGTCTCTATTCTTGTGATCTGAAGTAGGCTCTGAAGGTGAAGTTAGAAGCGTAGCTCTATCTTGGTTAAGTGGGGTAGAATCCTTTCTTATCCAAGCTATCCTTCTACCAATCCTAATCTTTGTTAATTTCGGCCATACTTGGCATCATGCTTTACATCCTTATAACCCTACTTATCCTATCCTCCTCTCATCATCAGATGGAGAATCTAAGCAATGGTGTCAATGGAGAAGATGTCAACCATCAGAGTTAGCAAACAATTTTAGCAACTCCAATGAGCAGTGAACAGATGATAGCTTAGCAAGCTCATATCATCGAGATGACAACAGTTCAGACGGCTAAGCTCCAAAATCTTTTATCGGTGCAAGCTCTACTTCTTCAAGGTGACATTGAAGGAGCTCGTCTCAAGTGTCAAGAAGATACAGCCATACTGTCCTCATCCCTGATCCATCAGTTGATGAAGTTGACAACTGTGTCGGATCAAATGTCAGGTGGAGTGGAACCACAGAAGGATTCTTTGTCCAATTCAGGGAAGTCCCCAATCAGTATGGAGGAAGTAGTAGTGAGACCGTAACTCAAGGAAGACCATATTAATGAAGTACTTGGAATTCAAGAGCCATGTCATTGTTGTAGACATTATGACTTACCCTGTCTACAGAACAAGTCAAGTGATGAAAGAGTTGTGGCATTCCAAGATCTTAGACTCAATGGAATAAGAAAAGGAAAGTAGCCTCGCAAGAGCCACTGCGAAGAGGCAAGACAGACTTGTGTTCTATCTCACAGTCTAGCTCAAGCTCGATCTCTCAATAGATATCTTTTCATGCTGGAAAGTTAGATGTCCCTTTAGTCTCATCTTTCATGCCAGAGATATGTCTAGATGGATGGACTATCACTTATATAGAGTTTCAACCTCAGAATAGAAAGCAGGCTAAGAAGCAAACTAGTGAAGAAACTCTGACAAAGAAGAACCCTCATAATCAACCAGTCAGTAGCATCCCAACTACTCAGAGCAAATCCATCCAAGAAAAATCAGCATCAGTATGATACCATTGAGAAAGCCGACAGCAAGGCCTGTTACCATTGTCATAAAGAGGGGCATGTAGAGAGGCAATGTCCAAAGAAGTACCCACGAAGGTATGGAGGCAACAAACTGAAGCGAGGTCACAAGAATTGTGGATGGGATAATATGGATTTGAGAGATGCTCGCAAAGCTAGAAAGGATTGTGTATGAAAGCACTCAAACCTATTTCAAGCAAAAGAAAGATACAACAGAACAAACGGATAAGTGAAGATGTGATCGAGGAAAGTTGAAGACCATATGTATACGCAGAGTCATCTCAACATCGAAGGAGTTGCAAAATCTAAAGTGGAGGTTTAAGTGCAGTTGAGGCAATCAAAAGGATCTAAAACACTCAAGATCACTCATGAAGTCATCTATATCTTTTGGCGTTTAGTGCTTGCTTTCAATTTAGTCGTAATCCCCGGTGTAATGAGTATTGTTATTTTCCTCAGATCCTACGGACTTTCAGTGTTTGTATATGGGATATGAGTTACTCATCAAGTTGAGTTGAGCAAGTAAATGGTTGGAATGTTATATCAAATCACCATAGCTATTCTCTCAAAAATCTTCATATCTTATGTCCCACCTACTCCATTGAAAAGATAGTTAGGATTGGACTGATCAAAGTTACAGTTGGAAGTAGAAGAATTCTTGAAGGCAGTTTTACCAAGATGACTCTCTCATACTTGTTTCTAAGTTAAGCAATGGTTTGTTAAAGTGGGTAGCATCCGCTACTATCATTACTCCAGAGTCAACTTGTCACGAACATTTGAAGATCGATCTTCACCCTACTATGGTTAATCTTTTCTAATTCATAGTCCTTTCATCTCTTATCTCACAAATACGGACCAAGGAGTTGTGAGTACCATGAGATAGATTCTTTTATATCAACTGTGCTAATCCTTGCTCCCAACTCTTGTATCCCGTACTATGAGATCTAAGGGTTTACTATTTTCACTCTCACATATCTAGCAGGTCCTCTATCTCTATCTTCTTGCCGTCTACTTTTAGGGTCATCACCTTGTATGGATCTTCATGGTGTGTCTATGTGTTTCCCAACATGAACTCGAAGTAGTCTTGATCATTCTCTCCCCTAAATCTTTGTGACCATCTTTTTGTCTTGCATGTGATGCTTCAACATGCAGGAATCTGTACCTGAGTCATGAGAGATAACAAATTGGTAGTAAACTTAGTAATGAGTCTTGATTAATAACTGATGGTGCAACGATGTAACTGAGAGCCTCCAGTGGGTGCACACACATGGTTGTTCCTCGGCACATGATTGTAACGTGATTGTTAATCATGATCCATTATATAAGCTACTCTGATGAGTTACCTCATCAAGAACATTTCTTTGGTCCTATTACACTATCTATTGGAAGGACCAGCCCTTGTCTTCTAGATCAATCTTGTGTTAATTCTTAGACCAATGTCTCATAGCTCTTGAAGAGTAGGCACACGAAGATCAACTAATGTTTAACGTGTGACCAACTTTTCCCTGCTATGATTGACCTTTTATCAATCTATAGTTCTTCTATGTTACGTCACTAGAGATACCAAAGGAATCTCGATCCCTTTGGTTGATCCATGTTGACTTTTGAATTCAGCCAATGCACAAAGTGAACCTTAAAATAAGGAAGTGCAAATCCTTCAAGAATCGAAGCCCAATCTCTCTTTGAGCTTTTCGGAGGAATGGAGGGTCATGCATGGTTCTCCATGAGATTGATGCTAATCTATCACCTTGTCTTCATATCTTAAAATATGAGGCATTTGTGATCCTCAGTCTTTGTAACATGTCTCATCAACAATTTTGAATCAACCACGATCGTCGGCTTTACCCTTAGCTTACGGGTAATCCCTGATTTGTTTATTCGTGTTGTTCCAAATCTTGAAAGCACTCACGAGGATCAATCCTTAGTTTCGTTAGCAACCATTGGAAATTCTCCAAATCTCCATGTCACAAACCATCACAGTTTTTGAATCAATCCTGAACATCTGCTTTATAATGATATCCAAAGTCTCTCCGAATCTGGGACGAGATTCATGTTAAGTGGGTAGTTTTGTCACACCCCAAAATTTTTATTTTGAGATGTGAATCAAAAACACTAAATAAACACAAAGGATTTATTAATTTTCCTAAAATAAACCAAGATTTTATTCATTTGTTGTCATTATAAAATGATAAAAGTGCGGTTTCAAAAACTTTTATAAAGTTAATAAAGGTGTGGTTGAGTTTGTGCTTTGTTCCGTTGAGTGGTGTTTGAGTGGGAAAACGGTTTACTAAAATCCTTTTCTTTTTATCTTGCCCTCGGTAGGAGTTGTGACTCGAGCTTCCTTACAGCTAGCCTCTACCTCGCTCTAGCGTGCCCTAGCCCTTCATGGCTTGCCTTTGGCTAGCCATAGCCTCACCTAGCCAGCCCTAGCCCCTTTTGGCCAACTGTAGCCAGCCTAGGCTTGCCCTAGCTAGCTTTGGCTTGGCCCTAGCCAGCTTTGGCTTGGCCCTGGCCAGCCGTAGCCCTCCCTGGCACAACCTTCTAGCCTCATCTGGCCTGACCCTAGCTTCTCTGGCCTGCCATGGCTTTCATTCGGCCAGCTCTAGATAGTTATAGCCAGCCCTGGCCACCTTTGGCCAGCCTTAGGCAACTCCTGCCAGTTCATTGCTTGCCCTGGTCAGTCCCTAGCCTCTCCCAATAATCTCTAGCCTTCTATGGCCAGCTCTGGCCAGCACCAGACGGCCATAGCCTACCTTGGCCAGCCGTGGCCAAGCCCAGCAAGCCAGTAGTGGCCGTAGCTGGCCTGCGCCGTGGCCTAGCAAGCAACAACCGGCCCACGTGGCCAGCCCAGCATCGTGGGCCATGCCAACTAGTCGGCCTGCTCTCTAGCCCGTTTTGGCCTCCTTCCTTCTTATTTTAGAGCTTCGCCAATTTTTGAATGCTCTAAAATGTCATTATCATGAGCTCCAAATACTTTATTTAGGTTCATCATGTCAAAATCTATCTTTGGGTATTTTCCCATGATTTTTGAAGTCTTGGAACCATTTTTCAGGGCTTTAAAATGATTTTAGCTTTTTCTAGAATTATTTTTGGGCTAAAAATGATTTTCCTTATAAGTCCCGAAATTAATATAAATAAAATATTTTTCCGCGCCTCAAACCCTAGGCATATATATATGCTAGTGTTCCTCTCGTCGCCCTGATTCCAGATCACAAAAGCCCATAGCGAGCCGCCACTCGTAGCTCCCTCCATCCCTCGCCGAAGTTCGTTGTAGATAGGGTTCCGGCGAACTCTCCGGCGAGCTTTTCCGACCATCTCGTCGCGTCCGGAGAAAACTGCCACCACCACGAGGTAGCCCTTCTTGTTCTCTACGCCGCCATGTCCTTTATTTGCGAATACGTGGTCGTTTGATGGGTCCCCTAACTTATCTTTCTCTTTTCCGGCGAGGTTCATCCATGGACGTCCATTGTTTCTCCGTCTCCGGCCACTCCGCGTCACCTCGGCCTCTTCTCGCGCTCGAACCTTGGCCGCGCCACCACCCCCTTGCCCCTGGGCTACGTGCCTCGCCGCCCCTCGCGTGCGCGTGCCTGCTTGCGGCGAGCAGCAGGCCGCCGCCGGCCATGCTGGCACGTGCGGGAGCCGGCCCTGCCCCGCCCACGTGGGCCCGGCGCGCCGCCGCGCGGCCGTGTGCCGCTGCTGGCCGGCCAGGCTGGCCATCCTCGGCCCCCCTCCCTGCGCATGAGCACAGCCCCATGGCTGCCCTTGTCACGTTCATGAGAAACAGGAGGAGTTGAGGTAGAAGATGAAGGTAATTATGAGTTTGCCACTCAGCAGTTAATTGTCATCGTTCATATAATCGCCGCCATTTTCACCGTTTTAGGTCCGATTCGGCGATTCCAATTGCGTTAGTTTTGTATCGTCGCGATCTACACGGTAGTGCTAATGGTTTTCATGTCTTTTAGTTGTGAATTTATTTAATGATTTAAATGCTAACTCGATCAATAATTATTTAATAGCTTTTTAATTAAAAGTAATCTAGGGTTACCTTTTCGATCTCGATATGTTGCGATCGTGCTGGCCATAAGTTAGTGTTAGCAAACGACCTTCTAAAATGTTGTTTATAAAATAAATCATGTTAATTTGTTTAGGGTTTATATTCTATGCCTTTTTTATTTATAAAAGCAATTTATAACTCCGGTCTTTTATAAATAAATGATTGCTTGACCAATAATTAATCAATGTATCTTTTGAATTAAAAGCAATTTAGATCTTTTGTAAATGGTAACATGATTAATATCAGTAACAATGCTTTTCTAAATGCGACTAGCTTAGATTAACCGTGTTAGTCGTGCCCCTTTTGAACGATAGCTCCGTAGGTGGTCGTTCTCATGCTCTCGTATCCGTAGTACCGAGCTCTGTTGTTTAGTGTGCTCTTTTCTAGCTTTTGCTTATGAATGATGCAATGTTCTTAGCTTGCCTATTTGTTTGTTCGTTTGTGTTGTTTGATGCGAGTAGGCAACGAAGTCAACTTAACCTGAAGATCGGGAGCGAGGATCGACAAGAGCAAGCGAAGCTGAACAAGAATATGGAAGATGAAGACTTCTGAGAAGCTAGACTTTGGATTTAAGGCAAGTGTAGGCATCCCTTTGATCATGTTGATACCATTAATGTTTATTTATAATTCATGCATGTGTCTAAATCACGGAACCATAGGACCAACTAGCCACATTTACCAAATATCCTGTGGGGGTTTTGTAGACAGGTTGTAGGTCTGCTAGCGCTCTGCTTACCTACTCACTAATGATGTTTATAATAATCTTGCTTCTTAATAAATATAAAGCTGATGGTTATGGCTATGGCCATGGAGATGTTTTGGCGGTGTTGTGATGCATCGCCATTGTGGGAAGCAAGGGAGATGCGGGTGTTGGCGGTTGCCCGTGTAGACAGGGTCGCCCATGTCTGCCCTTTAAGGACCTCTCATGGAGCGACAACCTAGGATTTTATGTACAACTCCAGGCTAACGGGCTCTTGCTTGGCCTATTAACAGGATCACCACTAACATATTGGGTAGCTTACCTGGACTGGTACCTGGACTAGCGAAAAGTGTGATTCAAGTTCTAGTAGGGGTGGGTCATGATCCGTGGACTCGGGGAGTGGCTACCCTACACTTGCGTCATAACTAGCGGGTTACCACTGCTAGTGGCGCTGTGAAAGCCTCATTGTGACCTCTGCCAGCCTGTCTCGATAACGGGCTAAGTGGTTTGGCCACCTCGGACGAGAAGGGTAATCACAAACTGGAGGTAAAGAGTACACATCTGTGCAGAGTTATCAATCGATATATCGTCCGTGCTCACGGTCATGAGCGGCCCAGATCCTCACATGTCTAGCCCAATGGATTCTTACCTTAAATCATGGAGAAACTGTCTTTAGCGAGGTGGATTCCTCGAGCAGTTACAGGATGGACTTCCTGTGCTTAAGTGAGATGGACTTCTCACGCTTATATGATATATGCCTTTTGTCAATGATGATTAAATGCCTCTTAATTACTACTTGAACCTTAATTAAGGGTTGGGCTTTTCTACCAAGTTGATAGTAATAGGTTCTATAATTAAAATATACCTGTTACTTTAAAATGCTACCGCAGTTTATACCTTTCAGCCTTACCTTGTTCAAGCCATGCATATCATTACATTTCTGCCTGTACTTGTTGAGTTCGACATGGACTCACCTTGCTATAGTTTGCTAGCAAGGTGCAACTTAGGATGGACAAAGGCATTGAGATGTCAGAGGTGTTGGCATACGGAGCCCCCAGTCAACCGTCCCTGTGAAGATGGAGCCTAAAGAGGAGTTCCGCAAACCATTCCGCGTTAGCTGATGTTTGTAAGTGTTAATATATATGTTTTCACTATTTACGAAGCATTGATTCTGATATTTCCATTCTTTGTTATATGTGTGGACTTCCTGGGCACACATATGATGGCCTCTGGTCTTCTTTTGAAAACCAGGGTGTTATACTTATAATCATAATAAATCTACGACATATGCATATAAAATCAACGATGGTCAGAAATTATATACACATAGCACATTCAAATAATTCTCTGACTAAAATTTCTCGTTGGTTCCATTTTAACCAGAGAGCTTAGATATATTAGCAGCAAAAAATAATCATCATTGTTGGCATAATAAATAATTATAAAACGAGTCTTTGGAAAAAATTATTGCAATTCATAATGCACTGAAAAATATTAAAGCCCAAAAATGCAGTGAACTTGGCCCATAAAAAGCTCAGTGGCCCAGCATAAAAATTCATTAATTCATTAAATAACAAGGCGGCCCAAAAGACCTTGCATTCGGCCCAGAACTTATGGTATTCGGCCCATAAGCATAGTTGCCCAGAAGAAAAAAATCATTATGTCAATAAATGATAGGCAGCCCAAAGTGAAACAAACTGGGCCGCATTCGGCCCAGTCGGCCTCAGCGCCGCGCGCTCCCGCAGGCCCGTCTAATGGCTCGGCCGATCTCGGTCATTGATCCAAATTGGGCGGCCACGGTTGCATCGGTGCGAACAAAACCAGAATCAGGGAAACCCTAGCCTCATTTGCTTTCCCCCCTCCCGTTTTTCATGCTTAGCAGCCGCCAGGAGAGTCTGGGGCGGTGCCAGCGGGGTTAGCAGCGGCGGCACGGACGCCAGAGTAACGGCGGTGGCGCAGGCCCCTCGTCGGAGGGAGCGCACGGCTCGCCTAGCGCGCCTCTCCGCCTAGAGGCTCTGCGCCTCCGCCCGTGAGGATGACGGCCCGCGCGAGGTGTCATCGAGGCAGGGATTGCTCATGCGGCGGTGGCAGCCGGCCCTGATGCGCGTGTCCATGGGGCATGCAGCGTGGCCGCAGCTGCTCGTGGTGCCATCGAGCACGCGCGCGCAGCCAGTTTGTGATGGCGACGCGCAGAGCTCGACGCGGTGGCTGCCGCGATGCGCTTGCGTGGCGGCAGTGGTGGCCGACCCTGATGCGCACGCAGTTGTGGCCAACAGCGGCCCAGGCCAAGGTAAGCCATCCTTATCCCAAACCACATGATTAGGGTTCGAGTTCATGATAATTTCAGGGAATACGTGTGTCACATCTAGGATTTTTGACCTGTTTAACAAAAAATCCTAATGCATTCACATAATCATTTCATCATGAGCATGTGCATATTTATGTGCTTAGAATTTATAATCCTAGGTTGAGTGCAAAACATGATAAAGATCAAGTGCTTGATGTATTACTCATTAACCACACCTAGACATGTTAGTGGTCTAATATGGTTAGGGTCATGTTAATGACAATAGCAAATCAATCTATGTCACATTTTGCCTAGTAGTCTTTTAAAATGTGATTGATAGATGGTTTAAAAGTATTGCTTGGGAGTCTCATTTGTAAATTCATCTTAAAGATTTTAGGTGGGGAATTTTATGAAGACCAAAACTCTCAATATCACTTTTTATGAAAATGGGTGGAAGGCTTTGAAAACTGTTGAAAAAGATCAGCCTTGGGGGCTGTTTTCCATTTAATGAATTTTAAGGTTATTTTATTTGGAATTTTGTATTTCAAAATCGATTGGGAATTTGACCAAACTTTCTAAAGATGAAATGATCTACTCCTTATGGGGATCATTTTCTATTTTGGAAGTTTTCCCAAATTCGGCTTAGTTTGGGAGATATAGCTTTGGGAGAAAGAGGTTTAATTTCGGTTTAAAAATAAAAAAATAGAAAAGGGGGCCCCACCTGTCGGCCTCACCATCGACCGACAGGGAGCTTCCCCTTTGCGCCGACACATGGCCCGGACATGTGTCCGTACGCCGCAGTGGTCGGGCGATGACGAGGACGGAGGCCGCCTCGGCCTCGACCCCGTCGCCCATTCGCAGATGCCTTGCCGCGTCGATGGTTGTTGTTTATGGTGGATGCGTTGCCGCCATGGTCCCGGCGGATGCTTTGCCACCTGGTTGTTGCTACTGTGGTTTCACTATGCTATTGCCTACTATTGTGTTGAGTCTTCTCTTATTAGGTTCAGTTGATTGGAGTTGTAAGGTGGAGGGTCTCCCCCACCTCACCCCCGTGTTTTCTTGCTATTTGTTTGTGTTTGTGGGGTTCACTAGTAATCCATGGTTTATTTGTGGATTCTGTGTAATTTTCTCTTCTACATAATGAAGCACGTGCCAATGCATGTTGCCGAAAAACAAATTGTTTCATCAGGTTGTGGGGATTCCTACGTGTTAGATCGAAGATCAATACAGTTATGATCTAGCCTATCACATCACATATATAAATCATGGATCATACCTTTGGACTGCGCCATTGATGGAGCCGGGACGTTGGGTTGAGGACGGTGTTGACAAGGAGGATAGCGGTAGTCCTCTGGACGCCAACGGCACTGGCCAGGGACCGGTGCCACGAACGGAGAAGGAAGGAGGTGGCCTTCGGGTCGATCCAGCACCTCTAAGGATTGGAGAATAGAAATGTCAGAGTGGAGAGTTTCTCAGTTGTGCGTTGGCCAACAGAGAAATCCGGTCCACTCCTTTCAATATGGCGCTGCTCGACTCGGGGCCGCAACCATTGTGTGGTGGGGGCACTACCGATCGTTGCGCATGGAGGAGCTGCATGCTCAGGAGCTGCATGCTCCTCTTGACTCGGTATCTCAACGGTTCTGGTTATTGGTCCATCTCCAAATATAGCCAAGATCACTTATTCCAATATTCTCCCCTTTGATCGAAAGGATTAATCATCATAAGTCCACATTTAGCTGAATAATGCACCGAAATAATGTGATACAGCAGTCAGAAAAAACACTACTGCAACATAGGTATCAACAAGTGCACTAAACTACTTTGATAGGATAAAACATAGACATAATGGGAGTTGGTTGTGTTATGGCCCTCATCCAGAATCAGAGGCTTTCCATTAAACCCATGCCGGCAACATGTTCATGAAAAACTTTGGGTGGTAAGCCTTTTGTTAGGGGATCCGCCAACATAACTGTCGTACTAATGTGCACTACATTGATAGTTTGATCCTGGATTCTATCTCTCACAACAAAATACTTAAGGTTAATGTGTTTGGCAGCAGCACTTGACTTGTTGTTATTCGAGATATCCACCGCAAATTTATTATTGCAGTGTAACATAATTGGTTTTGAAATCTGTCAACCCCTTTAAGTCCGGGGATAAAATTCTTTAACCATACGCTTGACCAACGGCTTCATAACATGCAATGAATTCCATGGCATAGTTGATCCGAGTTGCTATGGTGCTGCCTTGACTTTTTCCATGAAATTGCTCCTCCCGCTAGTGTGAAGACATATCCGATGTTGATCTCCTACCATCAACACAGCCAACATGATCAGAGTCTGAATAACCAATAACTTCAAGGTTATCAGATCTCTTATACGTGAGTAAATAATGCTTAGTCCCTTGCAAGTAACGTAAAACTTTCGTAACAGCCCGATTTGATTGAAATCTACCAAGCATCCCGGTTATAAAAGCTAAGTTAGGGCGTGTGCATACTTGTGCATACATTAGGCTTTCGACAGCAGAAGCATAAGGAATAAACTTCATCTGATCAGATTGTACCTTATTTTTGGGACATTGATAGTCACCAAACTTATCGCCCTTCACAAAAGTTGGAGCCGTAGTGCATAGTTACTATTGTTATATCTCTCAAGCATTTTCTTAATATACGAAGTTTGAGACAAACCCAACACGCCTTTGGACCTATCTCGGGATATCGCAATGCCCGAACATAAGAGTCTTCGAGATTTTTCATATCAAAGTTAGATGAGAGGAACCCCCTTAGTTTCTTGCGGCATGTTCTTATCACTTCTTGCTAATAGGATATCATCCACATAAAGAACGAGGATAGTAAAATTGCTCCTCTTGATCTTAATATATATGCAATTATCCCTTCTATTTTCGAGTAAAACCAAATTTCCGAATCACCTTATCAAACTTAAGGTACTATTTGTCTAGACGCTTGTTTAAGTCCATAAATGGACTTCTTTAGTTTGCAACACATATGTTCCTTGCCTTTCATAGCGAAACCTTCCGGTTGGGCCATGTATACATTCTCATGCAAGTCATCATTAAGGAATGCAGTCTTAACATCCATCGATGTAGCTCCTAAATCAAAATGAGCAACAGCGCCATAACAAATCTAAGTGAATCCTTTGATGAGACGGAGAGAAAGTTTTATTATAATCAACTCCTTCTACTTGCGTATAGCCTTTTGCTACAAGCCTTGCCTTGAACCTCTCCACCTTCCCTTTGGAGTCATATTTAGTTTTGTAGACCCATCTACTGCCTACTGGCTTGACCCCATCAGGAATTTCTGCTAAGTCCCAGACTTTATTAGAGCTCATAGATCTTAGTTCATCCTCCACGGCTTCCAACCATTTAGGTGAATTTTGGCTCATCATGGCTTCTTTATATGTTTCGGGATCATCTACCAATCCTATGTCGTTAACATCTTCATACATGTATGCAACATAGTCATCAAAATGGCACATTTTGTTTACCTCTGTGACCTTCTAAGAGGTTGTTCATTTATCACAGGGGCTTGCTCAGCTTGTACAGGCTCATTTTCATCATTAGCTACCTGATCATTAGGTGCTAAGTTATCTATCCCAACATTTTCTAGTGGGTGGTCACTCTCAAAATCTTCTGCCGCGGGTGCAGCACTAGAGTACTTAGCTGAATGTGGAGCTAAGTTTTCAGCTGGAGGTGTAACAGTTTCAGGCATAGGAACAAAATTCTCTTGGAATGTCGTTAATGGTGCATTATCCGGTATTTCCTTAAGATTAATGTTCCTAGGCTCAAAACTCCCATAAGCTATCATGCTCTAAAAATA
>JAENPR010002430.1:0-56172 GCA_018135685.1 Themeda triandra
GCACTATGGTTAAGGCGTTTTGACACCTCTAGCCTTCGACCACAGCATTTGTTGCCGCCCAAGAACCCGAATGGCCCTTAACCATGGCTCCACCGCTCTAGAACCGCCATATTTGCACACACGACTATGCTACCGCACGCCCGGTTCCTACGTGTCCTACGGCTCTCGACACTAGGTCAAGCATGACCGTATGCCATGGTTAAGGCGTTTTGACACCTCTAGCCCCACCACCATAATGTTTGTCATCACCCGAGAGCCCGAACGGCCATTAACTATAGCTCCACGACTCCGAACATCCATAATTGCACACACAACTATCTTTGGCGCACGGCCGGATCCCGTGCATCCTACGGCTCTCGGCACCGGTTCAACCACACCCGTACGCCATGGTTAAGCCATTTTGATGCCTCTCACCTCTCCACCATAGAGTTTTCCATCACTTGAGAGCACGAAGGGCCCTTAACCATGGCTCCACGGCTCCAAAACTGCCATATTTGCACACACGACCATGCGCCACATGGTCGGTTCCAACGCGTCCTATGGCTCCGGCCGAGTCAAGCAAGCCCGTACGCCATGGTTAAGGCATTTTGACACCTCCGGCCTCTCTACCATAGTGTTTGTCGTCGCTCGAGAGCCCGAACGGCCCTTAACCTTGGCTCCACGGCTCCGTAACCGCCATATTTGCACACACGACTTTGCCGCCGAACGGCCGGTTCCTGCGCGTCCTACGGCTCCTCGCACCAAGTCAAGCACGCCCATGCACCATGGTTAAGGTGTTTTAACACCTTTGGCCTCTCCACCACAGCGTTTATTGCCGCCCGAGAACCCGAATGGCCCTTAACCATGGCTCCACGGCTCTAGAAGCGCCATATTTGCACACACGACTATGCTACCGCACGGCCCGGTTCCTACGTGTCCTATAGCTCTCGACACTAGGTCAAGCATGACCGTATGCAATGGTTAAGGCGCTTTGACGCCTCTGGCCTCACCACCACAATATTTGTCATTACCCGAGAGCCCGAACGGCCCTTAACTATAGCTCCACGACTCCAGAACATCCATAATTGCACACACAACTATGCTGGCGCACGGCCGGATCCTGTGCATCCTACGGCTCTCGGCACCGGGTCAACCACACCCGTACGCCATGGTTAAGCCATTTTGATGCCTCTCACCTCTCCACCATAGAGTTTTTCATCACCCGAGAGCCTGAAGGGCCCTTAACCATAGCTCCACGGCTACAAAGCTGCCATATTTGCACACACGACCAAGCTGCCGCACGGTCGGTTCCAACGCATCTTATGGCTCTCGGCACTGAGTCAAGCATGCCCATACACCATGGTTAAGGCATTTTGACACCTCGGCCTCTGTACCATAGCATTTGCTATCGCTCGAGAGCACGAACGGCCCTTAACCTTGGCTCCACGGCTCCAGAAGCGCCATATTTGCACACACGACCATGCCCCGCACGGTCAATTCCAACGCATCCTATGGCTCCCAGACCGAGTCAAGCATGCCCGTACGCCATGGTTAAGGCATTTTGACACCTCTAGCCTCTCTACCACAGTATTTGTTGCCGCCTCGAGAACCCGAATGACCCTTAACCATGGCTCCACATGCTTTAGAAGCGCCATATTTGCACACACGAATATGCTACCGCACGGCCCGGTTCGTGCGTGTCCTACAGCTCTTGACACTAGGTCAAGCATGACCGTATGCCATGGTTAAGGCGTTTTGATGCCTCTAGCCTCACCACCACAATGTTTGTCATCACCCGAGAGCCCGAACGGCCCTTAACTACAGCTCCACGACTCGAACATCCATAATTGCACACACTACTTTTGTGCTGCCGCACGGCCGGATCCGTGCATCCTATGGCTCTCGGCACCGGGTCAAGCACGCCCGTACGCCATGGTTAAGCCATTTTGATGCCTCTCACCTCTCCACCATAGAGTTTTCCATCACTTGAGAGCCCGAAGGGCCCTTAACCATGCCTCCACGGCTCCAAAACGCCATATTTGCACACTCGACCATCCGCCGCACGGTCGGTTCCAACGCATTTTATGGCTCCGGCTCGAGTCAAGCATGCACGTACGCCATGGTTAAGGCATTTTGACACCCTCGGCCTCTCTACCATAGCGTTTGCCGTCACTCAAGAGCACGAACGGCACTTAACCTCGGCTCCACGGCTCCCGAACCGCCATATTTGCACACACGACTTTCTTTGCCGCACGGCCGAGTTCCTGCGCATCCTACGGCTCCTCGCACCAAGTCAAGCACGCCCATGCACTATGGTTAAGGCGTTTTGACACCGCCGGCCTTTCGACCACAGCATTTGTTGCCACCCAAGAACCCGAATGGCCCTTAACCATGGCTCCACCGCTCTAGAACGCCATATTTGCACACACGACTATGCTACCGCACGCCCGGTTCCTACGTGTCCTACGGCTCTCGACACTAGGTCAAGCATGACCGTATGCCATGGTTAAGGCGTTTTGACACCTCGGCCCCACCACCATAATGTTTGTCATCACCCGAGAGCCCGAACGGCCATTAACTATAGCTCCACGACTCCGAACATCCATAATTGCACACACAACTATCTTTGGCGCACGGCGGATCCTGTGCATCCTACGGCTCTCGGCACCGGTTCAACCACACCCGTACGCCATGGTTAAGCCATTTTGATGGCTCTCACCTCTCCACCATAGAGTTTTCCATCACCCGAGAGCCCGAAGGGCCCTTAACCATGGCTCCACACGGCAAAGCGCCACATTTGCACACACGACCATGCTGCCACATGGTCGGTTCCAACGCGTCCAATGGCTCCGGCACTTTGAGTCAAGCAAGCCCGTACGCCATGGTTAAGGCATTTTGACACCTCTGGCCTCTCTACCATAGCGTTTGTCGTCGCTCGAGAGCCACGAACGGCCCTTAACCTTGGCTCCACGGCTCCGAAGCGCCATATTTGCACACACGACTTTGCCGCCGCACGGCCGGTTCCTATGCGTCCTACGGCTCCTCGCACCAAGTCAAGCACGCCCATGCACCATGGTTAAGGCGTTTTAACACCTTTGGCCTCTCCACCACAGCGTTTATTACCGCCCGAGAACCCGAATGGCCCTTAACCATGGCTCTACGGCTCTAGAAGCGCCATATTTGCACACACGACTATGCTACCGCACGGCCCGGTTCCTGCATGTCCTATAGCTCTCGACACTAGGTCAAGCATGACCGTATGCAATGGTTAAGGCACTTTGACGCCCGGCCTCACCACCACAATATTTGTCATTACCCGAGAGCCCGAACGGACCTTAACTATAGCTCCACGACTCCGAACATCCATAATTGCACACACGGCACTGTGCTTTGCCGCACGGCCGGATCCGTGCATCCTACGACTCTCGGCACGGGTCAAGCACGCCCGTACGCCATGGTTAAGCCATTTTGATGCCTCTCACCTCTCCACCATAGAGTTTTTATCACCCGAGAGCCCGAAGGGCCCTTAACCATAGCTCCACGGCTGCAAACCGCCATATTTGCACACACGACCATGCTGCCGCACGGTCGGTTCCAACGCATCTTATGGCTCTCGGCCGAGTCAAGCATGCCCGTACACCATGGTTAAGGCATTTTGACACCTCGGCCTCGTACCATAGCATTTGCTATCGCTCGAGAGCCTGAACGGCCCTTAACCTTGGCTCCACGGCTCCAGAACTGCCATATTTGCACACACGACCATGCTTCCGCACGGTCAATTCCAACGCATCCTATGGCTCCTGGCACTGAGTCAAGCATGCCCGTACGCCATGGTTAAGGCATTTTGACACCTCTAGCCTCTCTACCATAGCATTTGTTACCGCTTGAGAACCTGAATGGCCCTTAACCATGGCTCCACAGCTCTAGAACTGCCATATTTGCACACACGAATATGCTACCACACAGCCGGTTCGTGCGTGTCCTACAGCTCTTGACACTAGGTCAAGCATGACCGTATGCCATGGTTAAGGCATTTTGATGCCTTTAGCCTCACCACCATAATGTTTGTCATCACCCGAGAGCCTGAACGGCCCTTAACTACAGCTCCACAACTCCAGAACATCCATAATTGCACACACGACGGTTGTCTTTGTTTGCCGCACGGTCGGATCCCGTGCATCCTATGGCTCTCGGCACCGGGTCAAGCACGCCCGTACGCCATGGTTAAGCCATTTTGATGCCTCTCACCTCTCCACCATAGAGTTTTCCATCACCCGAGAGCCCGAAGGGCCCTTAACCATGCCTCCACGGCCAAAAGCGCCACATTTGCACACACGACCATGCTGCCGCATGGTCGGTTCCAACGCATTTTATGGCTCCGGCTCGTGTCAAGCATGCACGTACGCCATGGTTAAGGCATTTTGACACCTCGGCCTCTCTACCATAGCGTTTGCCATCACTCGAGAGCCCGAACGGCACTTAACCTCGGCTCCACGGCTCCGGCGCCATATTTGCACACACGACTTTCTTTGCCGCACGGCCGGTTCCTATGCGTCCTACGGCTCCTCGCACCAAGTCAAGCACGCCCATGCACCATGGTTAAGGCATTTTAACACCTTTGGCCTCTCCACCACAGCGTTTATTCCCGCCCGAGAACCCGAATGGCCCTTAACCATGGCTCCACCGCTCTAGAACTGCCATATTTGCACACACGACTATGCTACCGCACAGCCGGTTCCTGCATGTCCTATAGCTCTCGACACTAGGTCAAGCACGACCGTATGCCATGGTTAAGGCATTTTGATGCCTCTGGCCTCACCACCACAATATTTGTCATCACCCGAGAGCCCGAACGGCCCTTAACTATAGCTCCACGACTCTAGAACATCCATAATTGCACACACGACCGTGTCTTTGCCGCATAGCCGGATCCGTGCATCCTACGGCTCTCGGCACCGGGTCAAGCACGCCGTACGCCATGGTTAAGCCATTTTGATGCCTCTCACCTCTCCACCATAGTGTTTTTCATCACCCGAGAGCCCGAAGGGCCCTTAACCACATTTGCACACACGACCATGCTCCACGGTCCGCAAACAAGCCCGTACGCCATGGTTAAGGCATTTGCACACACGACCATGCTAACCTCCGCACGGCTCGGTTCCAACGCATCCTATGGCTCACGCCCATGCACCATGGTTAAGGCATTTTAACACCTTTGGTCAAGCATGCCCGTACGCCATGGTTAAGGCATTTTGACACCTACCGGCCTCGCATGTCCTATAGCTCTCGACACTAGGTCAAGCACGACCGTACCATAGCGTTTGCCATGGCTCGATAAGCACGAACGGCCCCTTAACCTTGGCTCCACGGCTCCAAGCACGCCCGTACGCCATGGTTAAGCCATTTTGATGCCATAGAGTTTTTCATATTTGCACACATGACCATCACACGACCACGGTCAATTCCAACGCATCCTATGGCTCCGGCACCGAGTCAAGCATGCCCGTACGCCATGGTTAAGGCATTTTGACACCTCTAGCCTCTCGACCACAGCATTTGTTGCCGCCGAGAACCGAATGGCCCTTAACCATGGCTCCACGGCTCTAGAACCGCCATATTTGCACACACGAATATGCTACCGCACGCCCGGTTCGTGCGTGTCCTACGGCTCTTGACACTAGGTCAAGCATGACCGTATGCCATGGTTAAGGTGTTTTGATGCCTCTCGGCCTCACCACCACAATGTTTGTCATCACCCGAGAGCCCGAACGGCCCTTAACTACAGCTCCACGACTCCGAACATCAATAATTGCACACACGACCGTGCCGCCGCACGGCCGGATCCCCGTGCATCCTATGGCTCTCGGCACCGGGTCAAGCACGCACGTACGCCATGGTTAAGCCATTTTGATGCCTCTCACCTCTCCACCATAGAGTTTTCCATCACCTCGAGAGCCCGAAGGGCCCTTAACCATGCCTCCACGGCTCCAAAGCGCCATATTTGCACACTCGACCATGTTGCCGCACGGTCGGTTCCAACGCATTTTATGGCTCCGGCTCGAGTCAAGCATGCACATGCGCCATGGTTAAGGCATTTTGACACCTCGGCCTCTCTACCATAGCGTTTGCCGTCACTCGAGAGCCCGAACGGCACTTAACCTCGGCTCCACGGCTCGAAGCGCCATATTTGCACACACGACTTTCTTTGCCCGCACGGCCGGTTCCTGCGCATCCTACGGCTCCTCGCACCAAGTCAAGCACGCCCATGCACTATGGTTAAGGTGTTTTGACGCCGCTGGCCTCTCGACCACAGCATTTGTTGCCTTCCAAGAACCCGAATGGCCCTTAACCATGGCTCCACCGCTCTAGAACTGCCATATTTGCACACACGACTATGCTACCGCACAGCCGGTTCCTACGTGTCCTACAGCTCTCGACACTAGGTCAAGCACGACCGTATGCCATGGTTAAGGCGTTTTGACACCTCTGGCCCCACCACCACAATGTTTGTCATCACCCGAGAGCCCGAACGGCCCTTAACTATAGCTCCACGACTCCAGAACATCCATAATTGCACACACGACTTTGCTGCCGCACGGCCGGTTCCTGCGCATCCTACGGCTCCTCGCACCAAGTCAAGCACGCCCATGCACTATGGTTAAGGCATTTTGACACCGCTGGCCTCTCGACCACAGCATTTGTTGCCGCCCAAGAACCCGAATGGCCCTTAACCATGGCTCCACCGCTCTAGAACTGCCATATTTGCACACACGACTATGCTACCGCACAGCCGGTTCCTACGTGTCCTACAACTCTCGACACTAGGTCAAGCACGACCGTATGCCATGGTTAAGGCATTTTGACACCTCTGGCCCCACCACCACAATATTTGTCATCACCCAAGAGCCCGAACGGCCCTTAACTATAGCTCCACGACTCGAACATCCATAATTGCACACACGACCGTGCCGGCGCACGGCCGGATCCGTGCATCCTACGGCTCTCGGCACCGGTTCAAGCACACCCGTACGCCATGGTTAAGCCATTTTGATGCCTCTCACCTCTCCACCATAGAGTTTTCCATCACCCGAGAGCCCGAAGGGCCCTTAACCATGGCTCCACGGCAAGTAAACCGCCACATTTGCACACACGACCATGCCGCCGCATGGTCGGTTCCAACGCGTCCTATGGCTCCCGCACCGAGTCAAGCAAGCCCGTACGCCATGGTTATGGCATTTTGATACCTCTGTCCTCTCTACCATAGCATTTGTCATCGCTCGAGAGCCTGAACGGGCCTTAACCTCGGCTCCACGGCTCCGAACCGCCATATTTGCACACACGACTTTCTTTGCCGCCGCACGGCCGGTTCCTATGCGTCCTACGGCTCCTCGCACCAAGTCAAGCACGCCCATGCACCATGGTTAAGGCATTCTAACACCTTTGGCCTCTCCACCACAGCGTTTATTACTACCCGAGAACCCGAATGGCCCTTAACCATGGCTCCACAGCTCTAGAACTGCCATATTTGCACACACGACTTTGCTGCCGCACGGCCCGGTTCGCATGTCCTATAGCTCTCGACACTAGGTCAAGCACGACCGTATGCCATGGTTAAGGCATTTTGATGCCTCGGCCTCACCACCACAATATTTGTCATCACCCGAGAGCCCGAACGGCCCTTAACTATAGCTCCACGACTCTGAACATCCATAATTGCACACACGACTTGTGCCGCCGCACGCCCGGATCCCGTGCATCCAACGGCTCTCGCACCGGGTCAAGCACGTCCGTACGCCATGGTTAAGCCATTTTGATGCCTCTCACCTCTCCACCATAGAGTTTTTCATCACCCAAGAGCCCGAAGGGCCCTTAACCACGGCTCCACGGCTGCAAAACTGCCATATTTGCACACACGACCATGCTACCGCACGGTCGGTTCCAACGCATCCTATGGCTCTCGGCACTGAGTCAAGCATGCCCGTACGCCATGGTTAAGGCATTTTGACACCCTCGGCCTCCGTACCATAGCGTTTGCCATGGCTCGAGAGCCCGAACGGCCCTTAACCTTGGCTCCACGGCTCCGAACCGCCATATTTGCACACACGACCATCCGCCGCACGGTCAATTCCAACGCATCCTATGGCTCCCGGCACCGAGTGAAGCATGCCCGTACGCCATGGTTAAGGCATTTTGACACCTCTAGCCTCTCGACCACAGCATTTGTTGCCGCCGAGAACCGAATGGCCCTTAACCATGGCTCCACGGCTCTAGAAGCGCCATATTTGCACACACGAATATGCTACCGCACGGCCCGGTTCGTGCGTGTCCTACGGCTCTTGACACTAGGTCAAGCATGACCGTATGCCATGGTTAAGGTGTTTTGATGCCTCCGGCCTCACCACCACAATGTTTGTCATCACCCGAGAGCCCGAACGGCCCTTAACTACAGCTCCACGACTCCAGGACATCCATAATTGCACACACGACTGTGCTGCCGCACGGCCGGATCCTGTGCATCCTATGGCTCTCGGCACCGGGTCAAGCACGCCCGTACGCCATGGTTAAGCCATTTTGATGCCTCTCACCTCTCCACCATAGAGTTTTCCATCACCCGAGAGCCCGAAGGGCCCTTAACCATGCCTCCACGGCTCCAAAACCGCCATATTTGCACACTCGACCATGCCGCCGCACGGTCGGTTCCAACGCATTTTATGGCTCCCGGCTCGAGTCAAGCATGCCCGTACGCCATGGTTAAGGCATTTTGACACCTCGGCCTCTCTACCATAGCATTTGCCGTCACTCGAGAGCCTGAACGGCACTTAACCTCGGCTCCACGGCTCCAGAACTGCCATATTTGCACACACGACTTTGCTGCCGCACGGCCGGTTCCTGCGCATCCTACGGCTCCTCGCACCAAGTCAAGCACGCCCATGCACTATGGTTAAGGTGTTTTGACGCCGCTGGCCTCTTGACCACAGCATTTGTTGCCTTCCAAGAACCCGAATGGCCCTTAACCATGGCTCCACCGCTCTAGAACTGCCATATTTGCACACACGACTATGCTACCACACAGCCGGTTCCTATGTGTCCTACAGCTCTCGACACTAGGTCAAGCACGACCGTATGCCATGGTTAAGGCGTTTTGACACCTCTGGCCCCACCACCACAATATTTGTCATCACCCAAGAGCCCGAACGGCCCTTAACTATAGCTCCACGACTCTAGAACATCCATAATTGCACACACGACTTTGCTGCCGCACGGCCGGTTCCTGCGCATCCTACGGCTCCTCGCACCAAGTCAAGCATGCCCATGGACTATGGTTAAGGCATTTTGACACCGCTGGCCTCTCGACAACAGCATTTGTTGCTGCCCAAGAACCCGAATGGCCCTTAACCATGGCTCCACCGCTCTAGAACGCCATATTTGCACACACGACTATGCTACCGCACGGCCCGGTTCCTACGTGTCCTACGGCTCTCGACACTAGGTCAAGCACGACCGTATGCCATGGTTAAGGCGTTTTGACACCTTTGGCCCCACCACCACAATGTTTGTCATCACCCGAGAGCCCGAACGGCCCTTAACTATAGCTCCACGACTCGAACATCCATAATTGCACACGACCGTGCCGGCGCACGGCCGGATCCCGTGCATCCTACGGTTCTCGGCACCGGTTCAAGCACACCCGTACGCCATGGTTAAGCCATTTTGATGCCTCTCACCTCTCCACCATAGAGTTTTCCATCACCCGAGAGCCCGAAGGGCCCTTAACCATGGCTCCACGGCGGTAAAAACCGCCACATTTGCACACACGACCATGCCGCCGCATGGTCGGTTCCAACGCGTCCTATGGCTCCCGGACCGAGTCAAGCAAGCCCGTACGCCATGGTTAAGGCATTTTGATACCTCTGGCCTCTCTACCATAGCATTTGTCGTCGCTCGAGAGCCTGAACGGCCCTTAACCTCGGCTCCATGGCTCCAGAACTGCCATATTTGCACACACGACTTTGCTGCCGCACGGCCGGTTCCTATGCGTCCTATGGCTCGTCGCACCAAGTCAAGCACGCCCATGCACCATGGTTAAGGCATTCTAACACCTTTGGCCTCTCCACCACAGCGTTTATTACCGCCCGAGAACCCGAATGGCCCTTAACCATGGCTCCACAGCTCTAGAACCGCCATATTTGCACACACGACTATGCTACCGCACGGCCCGGTTCCTCGCATGTCCTATAGCTCTCGACACTAGGTCAAGCACGACCGTATGCCATGGTTAAGGCGTTTTGACGCCTCGGCCTCACCACCACAATATTTGTCATCACCCGAGAGCCCGAACGGCCCTTAACTATAGCTCCACGACTCCAGAACATCCATAATTGCACACACGACCGTGCTGCCGCACGGCCGGATCCTGTGCATCCTACGGCTCTCGGCACCGGGTCAAGCACGCCCGTACGCCATGGTTAAGCCATTTTGATGCCACTCACCTCTCCACCATAGAGTTTTTCATCACCCAAGAGCCTGAAGGGCCCTTAACCACAGCTCCACGGCTGCAAAACTGCCATATTTGCACACACGACCATGCTACCGCACGGTCGGTTCCAACGCATCCTATGGCTCTCGGCACTGAGTCAAGCATGCCCGTACGCCATGGTTAAGGCATTTTGACACCTCTGGCCTCTGTACCATAGCGTTTGCCATCGCTCGAGAGCCTGAACGGCCCTTAACCTTGGCTCCACGGCTCCAGAACTGTCATATTTGCACACACGACCATGCTGCCGCACGGTCAATTCCAACGCATCCTATGGCTCCTGGCACTAAGTCAAGCATGCCCGTACGCCATGGTTAAGGCATTTTGACACCTCTAGCCTCTCCACCACAGCATTTGTTGCTGCCTGAGAACCTGAATGGCCCTTAACCATGGCTCCACAGCTCTAGAACTGCCATATTTGCACACACGAATATGCTACCGCACAGCCGGTTCCTACGTGTCCTACAGCTCTCGACACTAGGTCAAGCACGACCGTATGCCATGGTTAAGGCGTTCTGACGCCTCTGGCCTCACCACCACAATATTTGTCATCACCCGAGAGCCCGAACGGCCCTTAACTATAGCTCCATGACTCCAGAGCATCCATAATTGCACACACGACTGTGCTGCCGCACAGCCGGATCTTGTGCATCCTACGGCTCTCGGCACCGGGTCAAGCACGCCCGTACGCCATGGTTAAGCCATTTTGATGCCTCTTACCTCTCCACCATAGAGTTTTTCATCACTCGAGAGCCTGAAGGGCCCTTAACCACAGCTCCATGGCTGGCAAACTGCCATATTTGCACACACGACCATGCTGCCGCACGGTCGGTTCCAACGCATCCTATGGCTCTCGGCACTGAGTCAAGCATGCCCGTACGCCATGGTTAAGGCATTTTGACACCTCTGGCCTCTGTACCATAGCGTTTGCCATCGCTCGAGAGCCTGAATGGCCCTTAACCTTGGCTCCACGGCTCCAGAACTGCCATATTTGCACACACGACCATGCTGCCGCACGGTCAATTCCAACGCATCCTATGGCTCTTGGCACTGAGTCAAGCATGCCCGTACGCCATGGTTAAGGCATTTTGACACCTCTAGCCTCTCGACCACAGCATTTGTTGCCGCCGAGAACCTGAATGGCCCTTAACCATGGCTCCACCGCTCTAGAACTGCCATATTTGCACACACGACTATGCTACCGCACAGCCCGGTTCGTGCGTGTCCTACGGCTCTTGACACTAGGTCAAGCATGACCGTATGCCATGGTTAAGGTGTTTTGATGCCTCCGGCCTCACCACCACAATGTTTGTCATCACCCGAGAGCCCGAACGGCCCTTAACTACGCCTGCACGACTCGAACATCCATAATTGCACACACGACCGTGCCGCCGCACGGTCGGATCCGTGCATCCTATGGCTCTCGGCACCGGGTCAAGCACGCCCGTACGCCATGGTTAAGCCATTTTGATGCCTCTCACCTCTCCACCATAGAGTTTTCCATCACCGAGAGCCCGAAGGGCCCTTAACCATGCCTCCACGGCTCCAAAACTGCCATATTTGCACACTCAACCATGCCGCCGCACGGTCGGTTCCAACGCATTTTATGGCTCTTGGCTCGAGTCAAGCATGCCCGTACGCCATGGTTAAGGCATTTTGACACCTCTGGCCTCTCTACCATAGCGTTTGCCGTCACTCGAGAGCCTGAACGGCACTTAACCTCGGCTCCACGGCTCCAGAACTGCCATATTTGCACACACGACTTTGCTGCCGCACGGCCGGTTCCTGCGCATCCTACGGCTCCTCGCACCAAGTCAAGCACGCCCATGCACTATGGTTAATACGTTTTGACACCGCTGGCCTCTCGACCACAGCATTTGTTGCCCTCCAAGAACCCGAATGGCCCTTAACCATGGCTCCACCGCTCTAGAACTGCCATATTTGCACACACGACTATGCTACCGCACAGCCGGTTCCAACGTGTCCTACAGCTCTCGACACTAGGTCAAGCACGACCGTATGCCATGGTTAAGGCGTTTTGACACCTCTGGCCCCACCACCACAATGTTTGTCATCACCCGAGAGCCCGAACGGCCCTTAACTATAGCTCCACGACTCGAACATCCATAATTGCACACACACGCTTGTTTGGCGCACGGCCGGATCCCGTGCATCCTACGGCTCTTGGCACCGGTTCAAGCACACCCGTACGCCATGGTTAAGCCATTTTGATGCCTCTCACCTCTCCACCATAGAGTTGTCCATCACCCGAGAGCCTGAAGGGCCCTTAACCATGGCTCCACGGCAGTAAAACTGCCACATTTGCACACACGACCATGCTGCCGCATGGTCGGTTCCAACGCGTCCTATGGCTCCCGGCACTGAGTCAAGCAAGCCCGTACGCCATGGTTAAGGCATTTTGACACCTCTGGCCTCTCTACCATAGTGTTTGTCATCGCTCGAGAGCTGAACGACCCTTAACCTCGGCTGCACAGCTCCAGAACGGCCATATTTGCACACACGACTTTGCTGCCGCACGGCCGGTTCCTATGCGTCCTACGGCTCCTCGCACCAAGTCAAGCACGCCCATGCACCATGGTTAAGGCGTTTTAACACCTTTGGCCTCTCCACCACAGCATTTATTACCGCCCGAGAACCCGAATGGCCCTTAACCATGGCTCCATGCTCTAGAAGCGCCATATTTGCACACACGACTATGCTACCACACGGCCCGGTTCCGCATGTCCTATAGCTCTCGACACTAGGTCAAGCACGACCGTATGCCATGGTTAAGGCATTTTGACACCTCGGCCTCACCACCACAATATTTGTCATCACCCGAGAGCCCGAACGGCCCTTAACTATAGCTCCACGACTCAGAACATCCATAATTGCACACACGACCGTGCCGCCGCACGGCCGGATCTGTGCGTCCTACGGCTCTCGGCACCGGGTCAAGCACGCCCATACGCCATGGTTAAGCCATTTTGATGCCTCTCACCTCTCCACCATAGAGTTTTCATCACCCGAGAGCCCGAAGGGCCCTTAACCACGGCTCCACGGCCGCAAACCGCCATATTTGCACACACGACCATGCTGCCGCACGGTCGGTTCCAACGCATCCTATGGCTCTCGGCAATGAGTCAAGCATGCCCGTACGCCATGGTTAAGGCATTTTGACACCTCTGGCCTCTCTACCATAGCGTTTGCCGTCGCTCGAGAGCCTGAACGGCCCTTAACCTTGGCTCCACGGCTCCCGGAAGCGCCATATTTGCACACACGACCATGCCGCCGCACGGTCGGTTGCAACGCATCCTATGGCTCCCGGCACCGAGTCAAGCATGCCCGTACGCCATGGTTAAGGCATTTTGACACCTCTAGCCTCTCCACCACAGCGTTTGTTACCGCCCGAGAACCTGAATGGCCCTTAACCACGGCTCCACGGCTCTAGAACTGCCATATTTGCACACACGACTATGCTACCGCACAGGCCTGGTTCGTGCGTGTCCTACGACTCTTGACACTAGGTCAAGCATGACCGTATGCCATGGTTAAGGCATAGTGATGCCTCGGCCTCACGACCACAATGTTTGTCATCACCCGAGAGCCCGAACGGCCCTTAACTACAGCTCCACGACTCCGTAACATCCATAATTGCACACATTTGTCGTGCGCCGCACGGCCGGATCCTATGCATCCTATGGCTCTCGGCACCAGGTCAAGCACGCCCGTACGCCATGGTTAAGCCATTTTGATGCCTCTCACCTCTCCACCATAGAGTTTTCCATCACCCGAGAGCCCGAAGGGCCCTTAACCATGCCTCCACGGCTCCAAAACCGCCATATTTGCACACTCGACCATGCCGCCGCACGGTCGGTTCCAACGCATTTTATGGCTCCCGGCTCCGAGTCAAGCATGCCCGTACGCCATGGTTAAGGCATTTTGACACCTCGGGCCTCTCTACCATAGCGTTTGCCATCACTCGAGAGCCCGAACGGCACTTAACCTCGGCTCCCACGGCTCCGTAACGTGCCATATTTGCACACACGACTTTGCCGCCGCACGGCCGGTCCCTGCGCATCCTACGGCTCCTCGCACCAAGTCAAGCACGCCCATGCACTATGGTTAAGGCATTTTGACACCGCCGGCCTCTCGACCACAGCATTTGTTGCCGCCCAAGAACCCGAATGGCCCTTAACCATGGCTCCACCGCTCTAGAACCGCCATATTTGCACACACGACTATGCTACCGCACGCCCGGTTCCAACGTGTCCTACAGCTCTCGACACTAGGTCAAGCACGACCGTATGCCATGGTTAAGGCGTTTTGACACCTCCGGCCCCACCACCACAATGTTTGTCATCACCCGAGAGCCCGAACGGCCCTTAACTATAGCTCCACGACTCGGAAACGTGACCATAATTGCACACACGGCGTGCCGGCGCACGGCCGGATCCCGTGCATCCTACGGCTCTTGGCACCGGTTCAAGCACACCCGTACGCCATGGTTAAGCCATTTTGATGCCTCTCACCTCTCCACCATAGAGTTGTCCATCACCCGAGAGCCCGAAGGGCCCTTAACCATGGCTCCACGGCGTAAAACCGCCACATTTGCACACACGACCATGCCGCCGCATG
The DNA here is from genome assembly GCA_018135685.1 of Themeda triandra. Classification (NCBI taxonomy): domain Eukaryota; kingdom Viridiplantae; phylum Streptophyta; class Magnoliopsida; order Poales; family Poaceae; genus Themeda; species Themeda triandra. Next base: position 15,152 of record JAENPR010002430.1, read on the forward strand.
GTTGGTTCCAACGCGTCCTATGGCTCCCGCACCGAGTCAAGCAAGCCCGTACGCCATGGTTAAGGCATTTTGACACCTCCGGCCTCTCTACCATAGTGTTTGTCGTCGCTCGAGAGCATGAACGGCCCTTAACCTCGGCTCCACGGCTCCGAACCGCCATATTTGCACACACGACTTTGCCGCCGCACGGCCGGTTCCTATGCGTCCTACGGCTCCTCGCACCAAGTCAAGCACGCCCATGCACCATGGTTAAGGCATTTTAACACCTTTGGCCTCTCCACCACAGCGTTTATTACCGCCCGAGAACCCGAATGGCCCTTAACCATGGCTCCACACTCTAGAACTGCCATATTTGCACACACGACTATGCTACCGCACGCCCGGTTCCGCATGTCCTATAGCTCTCGACACTAGGTCAAGCACGACCGTATGCCATGGTTTAGGCGTTTTGACACCTCTGGGCTCACCACCACAATATTTGTCATCACCCGAGAGCCCGAACGGCCCTTAACTATAGCTCCATGACTCCAGAACATCCATAATTGCACACACGACCGTGCTGCCGCACGGCCGGATCCTGTGCATCCTACGGCTCTCGGCACCGGGTCAAGCACGCCGTACGCCATGGTTAAGCCATTTTGATGCCTCTCACCACTCCACCATAGAGTTTTTCATCACCCGAGAGCCTGAAGGGCCCTTAACCACAGCTCCACGGCTGCAAAACTGCCATATTTGCACACACGACCATGCTGCCGCACGGTCGGTTCCAACGCATCCTATGGCTCTCGGCAATGAGTCAAGCATACCTGTACGCCATGGTTAAGGCATTTTGACACCTTTGGCCTCTCTACCATAGCGTTTGCCATCACTCGAGAGCCTGAACGGCCCTTAACCTTGGCTCCACGGCTCCAGAACTGCCATATTTGCACACACGACCATGCTGCCGCACGGTCAGTTCCAACGCATCCTATGGCTCCTGGCACTGAGTCAAGCATGCCCGTACACCATGGTTAAGGCATTTTGACACCTCTAGCCTCTCCACCACAGCATTTGTTGCCGCTGAGAACCCGAATGGCCCTTAACCATGGCTCCACGGCTCTAGAACCGCCATATTTGCACACACGAATATGCTACCGCTGGCCGGTTCGTGCATGTCCTACAGACTCTTGACACTAGGTCAAGCATGACCGTATGCCATGGTTAAGGCATTTTGATGCCTCTGGCCTCACCACCACAATGTTTGTCATCACCCGAGAGCCCGAACGGCCCTTAACTACAGCTCCACGACTCCAGAACATCCATAATTGCACACACGACTGTGCTGCCGCACGGTCGGATCCTGTGCATCCTATGGCTCTCGGCACCGGGTCAAGCACGCTTGTATGCCATGGTTAAGCCATTTTGATGCCTCTCACCTCTCCACCATAGAGTTTTCCATCACCTGAGAGCCTGAAGGGCCCTTAACCATGCCTCCATGGCTACAAAACTGCCATATTTGCACACTCGACCATGCTGCCGCACGGTCGGTTCCAACGCATTTTATGGCTCCCGGCTCGAGTCAAGCATGCCCGTACGCCATGGTTAAGGCATTTTGACACCTCGGCCTCTCTACCATAGTGTTTGCCGTCACTCGAGAGCCCGAACGGCACTTAACCTCGGCTCCACGGCTCCGTAACTACCATATTTGCACACACGACTTTTGCCGCCGCACGGCCGGTTCCTGCGCATCCTACGGCTCCTCGCACCAAGTCAAGCACGCCCATGCACTATGGTTAAGGCGTTTTGACACCGCTGGCCTCTCGACCACAGCATTTGTTGCCGCCCAAGAACCCGAATGGCCCTTAACCATGGCTCCACCGCCCTAGAACAGCCATATTTGCACACACGACTATGCTACCACACAGCCGGTTCCTACGTGTCCTACAGCTCTCGACACTAGGTCAAGCACGACCGTATGCCATGGTTAAGGCATTTTGACACCTTTGGCCCCACCACCACAATGTTTGTCATCACCCGAGAGCCCGAACGGCCCTTCACTATAGCTCCACGACTCCGAACATCCATAATTGCACACACGACCGTGCCGGCGCACGGCCGGATCCCGTGCATCCTACGGCTCTTGGCACCGGTTCAAGCACAACCGTACGCCATGGTTAAGCCATTTTGATGCCTCTCACCTCTCCATCATAGAGTTTTCCATCACCCGAGATCCTGAAGGGCCCTTAAACATGGCTCCACGGCAGTAAAACTGCCACATTTGCACACACGACCATGCTGTCGCATGGTCGGTTCCAACGCGTCCTATGGCTCCTGGCACTGAGTCAAGCAAGCCCGTACGCCATGGTTAAGGCATTTTGACACCTCTGGCCTCTCTACCATAGTGTTTGTCATCGCTCGAGAGCCTGAACGGCCCTTAACCTCGGCTCCACACGGCTCGTAACCGCCATATTTGCACACACGACTTTTTTTGCCCGCACGGCCGGTTCCTATGCGTCCTACGGCTCCTCGCACCAAGTCAAGCACGCCCATGCACCATGGTTAAGGCGTTTTAACACCTTTGGCCTCTCCACCACAGCGTTTATTACCGCTCGAGAACCCGAATGGCCCTTAACCATGGCTCCACGGCTCTAGAACCGCCATATTTGCACACACGACTATGCTACCCGCACGGCCCGGTTCCCGCATGTCCTATAGCTCTCGACACTAGGTCAAGCACGACCGTATGCCATGGTTAAGGCATTTTGACGCCTCCGGCCTCACCACCACAATATTTGTCATCACCCGAGAGCCCGAACGGCCCTTAACTATAGCTCCACGACTCGAACATCCATAATTGCACACACGACGTGTCTGCTTTGCCCGCACGGCCCGGATCCCGTGCATCCTACGGCTCTCGGCACCGGTCAAGCACGCCCGTACGCCATGGTTAAGCCATTTTGATGCCTCTCACCTCTCCACCATAGAGTTTTTCATCACCCGAGAGCCCGAAGGGCCCTTAACCACGGCTCCATGGCCGCAAAGCGCCATATTTGCACACACGACCATGCGCCACACGGTCGGTTCCAACGCATCCTATGGCTCTCGACCGAGTCAAGCATGCCCGTACGCCATGGTTAAGGCATTTTGACACCTCGGCCTCTCTACCATAGCGTTTGCCATTGCTCGAGAGCCCGAGCAGCCCTTAACCTTGGTTCCACGGCTCCCGAACCGCCATATTTGCACACACGACCATCCGCCGCACGTCGGTTCCAACGCATCCTATGGCTCCGGCACCGAGTCAAGCATGCCCATACGCCATGGTTAAGGCATTTTGACACCTCTAGCCTCTCCACCACAGCGTCTATTTCCGCTCGAGAACCGAATGGCCCTTAACCATGGCTCCATAGCTCTAGAACCGCCATATTTGCACACACGAATATGCTACCGCACAGCCCGGTTCATGCGTGTCCTACTGACTCTTGACACTAGGTCAAGCATGACCGTATGCCATGGTTAAGGCGTTTTGATGCCTCCGGCCTCACCACCACAATGTTTGTCATCACCCGAGAGCCACGAACGGCCCTTAACTACAGCTCCATGACTCCAGAACATCCATAATTGCACACACGACCGTGTCTTTGCCGCACGGCCGGATCCCGTGCATCCTATGGCTCTCGGCACCGGGTCAAGCACGCCCGTACGCCGTGGTTAAGCCATTTTGATGCCTCTTACCTCTCCACCATAGAGTTTTCCATCACCTAAGAGCCCGAAGGGCCCTTAACCATGCCTCCACGGCTCCAAAGCGCCATATTTGCACACTCGACCATCGCCGCATGGTCGGTTCCAACGCATTTTATGGCTCCCGGCTCGAGTCAAGCATGCACATACGCCATGGTTAAGGCATTTTGACACCCTCGGCCTCTCTACCATAGCGTTTGCCGTCACTCGAGAGCACGAACGGCACTTAACCTCGGCTCCACGGCTCCGAACCGCCATATTTGCACACACGACTTTGCTGCCGCACGGCCGGTTCCCGTGCATCCTACGGCTCCTCGCACCAAGTCAAGCACGCCCATGCACTATGGTTAAGGCGTTTTGACACTGCTGGCCTCTCGACCACAGCATTTGTTGCCGCCCAAGAACCCGAATGGCCCTTAACCATGGCTCCACCGCCCTAGAACGCCATATTTGCACACACGACTATGCTACCGCACACGCCCGGTTCCTACGTGTCCTACGGCTCTCGACACGGGTCAAGCATGACCGTATGCCATGGTTAAGGCATTTTGACACCTCGGCCCCACCACCACAATGTTTGTCATCACCCGAGAGCCCGAACGGCCCTTAACTATAGCTCCACGACTCGAACATCCATAATTGCACACACGATCGTGCCGGCACACGGCCGGATCCTATGCATCCTACGGCTCTCGGCACCGGTTCAAGCACACCCGTACGCCATGGTTAAGCCATTTTGATGCCTCTCACCTCTCCACCATAGAGTTTTCCATCACCCGAGAGCCTGAAGGGCCCTTAACCATGGCTCCACGGCAGTAAAACTGCCACATTTGCACACACGGCCATGCTGCCGCATGGTCGGTTCCAACGCGTCCTATGGCTCCCGGCACTGAGTCAAGCAAGCTCGTACGCCATGGTTAAGGCATTTTGACACCTCTGGCCTCTCTACCATAGCGTTTGTCGTCGCTCGAGAGCATCTATATCTACTTGGTCAATCTGAAACCTTAGCGGCTGCTACTTATTAGAACGACTAGTGAAAAGCTTCGTAGTGACCCTGCCAACCTACCTTGGAAGTGGGTCAAGAGGCACTAAGGGCAATCACGACTTGTGGTGAAAGTGTACACCTCTGCGCAGAGTTTAATAAACTGGTATACTAGCCTTGCTCAAGGACACGAGCGGCCTTGGAATCCTTACATAGATGATGACTTCCGATTGTTAACATGTTCATTGTTTACCATTTTATGCTCTACATTATTTATGTTACATTGATCATGTGGTTATGGGATTACGCTTATAGTTATACTTGCGGAGTTCAACATGAACTCACTCTTGCTATTCCCCCACACCTCAGGAGAAGTTTAGGCTTGTGATCAACCAGTCAGTTGGATCCAGTGGAGTCTACACCCGGAGATCAGATTCATCTTTCCGCCGTTTGCAACCTAAGGTTATGTCTTTTATTTTAAACACGTTATACATATTAAGCATTGTTTACTGATACTACCTTTCATTTGTGGCTATATGTGAGATTTGACTTTTAAGGCTCACATATGGTGTATATCTAGTTTTGTTCTTAAAACCGGGTGTTACAAATGGTATCGGCTCAATGCGATTGTAGACGCAAGCCTAGTTAGAAATGGTCGATTTTATAAACTTATTTTGCTAAAAACTTATCTTGTCTTCCTTTGCCTTGATATTTACTAAAGCAAAACTTTTTGTCGGAGCCCCTACCTTCTCCAAGAGCCATAATGATTTTAAAATGTCAAGTTTCTACCCTAATGCCATTAGGAAGTTGTTGTCCCCGAGCGCTCTTTGCGTTAGTAATGATGCTAAGAAAAGTGATAGGGTGTTTGCATAAGGACCCTTATCATGTTAGTGTGCTATAGCTAGGTTGATTGCTTTGTCATAATGAACTTGTATGATTTGGCTCTTTGCAATGAGTGTAGTTTCAAGCGAATCTCGGGATGAGATTCTGTTAAGGGGTAGTGTTGTCACACCCCAAAATTTGTATTTTGGGATGTGACTTAGACAACACTAAACAACATAAATGATTTTATTATTTTTCTAAAATTCCTAATTTTAGTTCAGTTGTTGATATTCTAGATAGTGGAAAATGTGAGTTCCTAAAATTTTTGCAATTCAATTTAATGGTTTGTTGCATTCATGCCTTTGCATAGTGTTCATGTTTGAAAAATGAATTTAAATATTTCTAAAATACGCTTAGGTTTTGATCCCCAACTTCATCTCCTCAAATACTAAATAAATATCGAAAGTTTCAATCAAGTCTTTTACCAACATCCTATAGAAATCTAGCCTTGCCTGCTCTCTATTTCTCTCCTTTGTTTTCCTTCTCGAGCTCTTGAATCTTTTCTCCTCTCTCATGTGAAAACATCTCATATCCTTGAGCCACAACCCATCCTCTCCCTCTTGCAAATAACAGAAGCCTTAATTCCTTTTTAGCTCTCAATTCGATCATCAGAATGCCTCTCTTTCCCCTTGAGCAAACTCCAGCCCCTCATGCAAAATATAACAATCCTCTATGTTTATTATTGTTTATTATTTCCTCCATAATTTGACCCCTCCATAAATTGGTAGAAAGAGCATACTTACTCCACTCTCTTCCTTTCATTCTACATGCATCAATGCTCAAAATAGAAACGATTTCCTTCTCCCTCACGCACAACCAGATAACCACTTGTGCTACCTCACGCCAATTGATTCTCCTCATGCAAAAATATGTGCATTCATTCCTCTCTTCCAATCTCACTTATGTGTGCTCCTTCACTCCATTCTTTCAATGACGTGTATGCACATAACAGCAGCCACATATTCTCTACTCTCTCTCCCTCCATCATGCACAAGAAATGGACATCACCTCCCTGGTCGCCATTCTCATCTACGTTGATCATTTCCTTCCTCACATGCAGCAATTAGCCTCCTTAATCCCTTACCCATTACTCTCAAAAACAATGCACTTGGACAACCTCTCTCTTCTCCTGTACCGCAACCTCCCCTCCTTCTCATGCAAGAACAGCCACACATAATCCTTCTCCTTAATTCCTTAGTCCATAATTTCTTCAGTTACCACACTCTTACTTCCGAGAAATCAGATATGCGCCTCCTCTCTTCCTCTCTTCCTCCCCTTCCTTCCATGCAGAGAATGCAGCAAATGTTCCTTCCTTAACTCCTTTTACAAGCTCTCTTCATTCTCCTATATTTATCACTCTCTAATTGCAGTGAAAGGCTCATGAAAACCGATTATTCCCCTCTCTCCAATACAAGTGCACCTGGACACCTCTTCTCCCTCCTAATCTCACGCACCCACTCTCCTTTCCCATTCCTGCATGCTCATCACAGAAGGACGCCCCATATCCTCTCCTCCACTTCTTCCCCACCTGCCATGGACGTCCCATCCTCTTCCTGTACAATCCTCTCCCTCCTCTCCATCAAATTGGAGTGTCCTCGCTGCAAGGAATCCGTGTTGCCACTGCACATCTATCCTCATCACTGGAAATCGTGGAATCCTTTGCATCATGCTGCAGTAAGTGGCATGAACTTCTCTATTCTTCACTAAGAAACTCATGTTCATCATGTCTCCTCTCTGTTTTGACCTCTCAAGGAAAACCATGGTGCTGCAGCGCTTGATGGAGGACACCCTGGTGTGTGTTGTGGTCGCCCTGAAAGTGCAGCAGAACCACACCGCCACCACTGTCGTTGCTGCTGCTGTACAGGACATGGTGAGGTCGCCCATCCCTTCTCCCTCTCTGATCTTGCTGCTCAAGATCCTCTCGTCCATCTCTTTGATCTCTCATGTGGCATAGATCATCACCAAAGTGGAATTGACGCTGTCCCGTTGATCGCAGGCCCTATTACGTCATCGTCGTCGATTCCAGTTGGCATCGCCTTCATCTCCAACTTTTGCCAACGATGATGTGAGGACCTCATCATGATTTCTATTTTGTTTACATCTTACTCGCTGTCTAATACGTTCCACAATCTACGTTCGGTCGAATTCCCATGAAGTTTCATCATAATCATGTCTGTCATTTGTGGACAGAACCATAGCTGCGTTAGTGTTCATGTTCCCAGTGATCTAGTGCTCCTGTCATCGAGCCCTTTGGATCATGATTTAGTTCTTGAAGTTGCACATATCCCTGCAAAACGATTTGTTCAACCAATCTAAGGTGAAAGAGATATAATCATCCTTCTGCTAAGTGTCTTTGCTGTCTTGCAGCAGTGCTGCTGCAGGTTGGCATGCATGTTTTAGGCAATTCATGACTCCGTTTGTCAATTCCTTTGACTCAAACATGTATCATATATTTGTACAAGTCTCTATAAAGTTTCATGGCTATATGATACAAGATGAAAGAGATATCATCTCTTCTGTGCTCACTGTCTCTGCTGATTCAGCAGTGATGCACCTCTGCATTTTAGTTAAGTTACCCAATAACCATTTGTCAAATAATCAAACCCTTTTACCACAGCGTATATATCATCCTTGCACATTGCTATGCAAGTTTTGGTAACCTTTCATGCCACGATGGCAGAGATATCAAGTCCGTAATGGTCGCTACCCCTGCTGTCCAGAAATCAGCCGTGCCACCCATTTTATATTCGCATTTCCCAGCTAACCGTTGGTCAAACCACCATATCCTTTCACCACAACATACTTCATATAGTACCTATCTACCTCACAAAGTCTATCTCTGATTTATTTTGCTATAACCATGCTATCCATCATGTTTATTCCATTCCTATCATTTATCAAAATCTCCTAGCCTCTATCTTCGATCTTGCATATATTTTAAACTGTGTCTCCTGTTTTAGTTGTTTTTGCGCTCATCGATCATAGTTGCAAGCGCTACGTGTTTTAAAAACCTTTATATCATGTTTTATAAATAATGACTGGTGTATTGCTTCTAGGTTTGTCTATGATGCTTGTGATGGTTGTTTGCTATCTTTAGAAGTGGAGCTATGCACGGATGATACAGATGAGTTGGAAAGTTGGATGGCAAGCTTTCGGAAGGCAAGTATAGCTTGAGTTTTATTCTATGATCATGATCTTGTAACTTGATTAATGTTTATGCAACAAACGTTAAAGATGACTTTTTAGCAACTTAAGAATTTATCTGTAAGAGAACCTCCGGGACTTACGGTACAACCACGAGAACTACATGGCTCGGTCTTAGCCCAAAGTATCTTGATCTATTCTAGTTCGTTAGCGGCTTACCGAAAGGGCAAGAGGGGGTGCCAAGTGAGGTATAGCTCTTGTCCCGCCGTGATGTGTCTTTGGGCTGCGGTCATGGGTGTGCCATTCTCGGAGGAGAGCATCTATATCTACTTGGTCAATCTCGAAACCTTAGCGGCCTGCTACTTATTAGAACGACTAGTGAAAAGCTTCGTAGTGACCCCGCCAACCTACCTTGGAAGTGGGTCAAGAGGCCGATCACCTCGGGCAAAAGGGCAATCACGACTTGTGGTGAAAGTGTACACCTCTCGCAGAGTTTAATAAACGGTATACTAGCCTTGCTCAAGGACACGAGCGGCCTTGGAATCCTTACATAGATGATGACTTCCGATTGTTAACATGTTCATTGTTTACCATTTTATGCTCTACATTATTTATGTTACATTGATCATGTGGTTATGGGATTACGCTTATAGTTATACTTGCGGAGTTCAACATGAACTCACTCTTGCTATTCCCCCACACCTCGGGAGAAGTTTAGGCTTGTGATCAACCGTCGGTTGGATCCGGTGGAGTCTACACCCGGAGATCGATTCATCTTTCCGCGTTTGCAACCTAAGGTTATGTCTTTTATTTTAAACACGTTATACATATTAAGCATTGTTTTGCGATACTACCTTTCATTTGTGGCTATATGTGAGATTTGACTTTTAAGGCTCACATATGGTGTATATCTCGGTTTTGTTCTTAAAACCGGGTGTTACAAATGGTATCGGCTCAATGTCGATCGTAGGATGCAAGCCTAGTTAGAAATGGTCGATTTTATAAACTTATTTTGCTAAAAACTTATCTTGTCTTCCTTTGCCTTGATATTTACTAAAGCAAAACTTTTTGTCGGAGCCCCTACCTTCTCCAAGAGCCATAATGATTTTAAAATGTCAAGTTTCTACCCTAATGCCATTAGGAAGTTGTTGTCCCCGAGCGCTCTTTGCGTTAGTAATGATGCTAAGAAAAGTGATAGGGTGTTTGCATAAGGACCCTTATCATGTTATTGTGCTATAGCTAGGTTGATTGCTTTGTCATAATGAACTTGTATGATTTGGCTCTTTGCAATGAGTGTAGTTTCAGCGAATCTCGGGACGAGATTCCTGTTAAGGGGTAGTGTTGTCACACCCCAAAATTTGTATTTTGGGATGTGACTTAGACAACACTAAACAACATAAATGATTTTATTATTTTTCTAAAATTCCTAACTTTAGTTCAGTTGTTGATATTCTAGATAGTGGAAAATGTGAGTTCCTAAAATTTTTGCAATTCAATTTAATGGTTTGTTGCATTCATGCCTTTGCATAGTGTTCATGTTTGAAAAATGAATTTAAATATTTCTAAAATACGCTTAGGTTTTGATCCCCAACTTCATCTCCTCAAATACCAAATAAATATCGAAAGTTTCAATCAAGTCTTTTACCAACATCCTATAGAAATCTAGCCTGGCCTCGCTCTCTATTTCTCTCCTTTGTTTTCCTTCTCGAGCTCTTGAATCTTTTCTCCTCTCTCATGTGAAAACATCTCATATCCTTGAGCCACAACCCATCCTCTCCCTCTTGCAAATAACAGAAGCCTTAATTCCTTTTTAGCTCTCAATTCGATCATCAGAATGCCTCTCTTTCCCCTTGAGCAAACTCCAGCCCCTCATGCAAAATATAACAATCCTCTATGTTTATTATTGTTTATTATTTCCTCCATAATTTGACCCCTCCATAAATTGGTAGAAAGAGCATACTTACTCCACTCTCTTCCTTTCATTCTACATGCATCAATGCTCAAAATAGAAACGATTTCCTTCTCCCTCACGCACAACCAGATAACCACTTGTGCTACCTCACGCCAATTGATTCTCCTCATGCAAAAATATGTGCATTCATTCCTCTCTTCCAATCTCACTTATGTGTGCTCCTTCACTCCATTCTTTCAATGACGTGTATGCACATAACAGCAGCCACATATTCTCTACTCTCTCTCCCTCCATCATGCACAAGAAATGGACATCACCTCCCTGGTCGCCATTCTCATCTACGTTGATCATTTCCTTCCTCACATGCAGCAATTAGTCTCCTTAATCCCTTACCCATTACTCTCAAAAACAATGCACTTGGACAACCTCTCTCTTCTCCTGTACCGCAACCTCCCCTCCTTCTCATGCAAGAACAGCCACACATAATCCTTCTCCTTAATTCCTTAGTCCATAATTTCTTCAGTTACCACACTCTTACTTCCTGAGAAATCAGATATGCGCCTCCTCTCTTCCTCTCTTCCTCCCCTTCCTTCCATGCAGAGAATGCAGCAAATGTTCCTTCCTTAACTCCTTTTACAAGCTCTCTTCATTCTCCTATATTTATCACTCTCTAATTGCAGTGAAAGGCTCATGAAAACCGATTATTCCCCTCTCTCCAATACAGTGCACCTGGACACCTCTTCTCCCTCCTAATCTCACGCACCCACTCTCCTTTCCCATTCCTGCATGCTCATCACAGAAGGACGCCCCATATCCTCTCCTCCACTTCTTCCCCACCTGCCATGGACGTCCCATCCTCTTCCTGTACAATCCTCTCCCTCCTCTCCATCAAATTGGAGTGTCCTCGCTGCAAGGAATCCGTGTTGCCACTGCACATCTATCCTCATCACTGGAAATCGTGGAATCCTTTGCATCATGCTGCAGTAAGTGGCATGAACTTCTCTATTCTTCACTAAGAAACTCATGTTCATCATGTCTCCTCTCTGTTTTGACCTCTCAAGGAAAACCATGGTGCTGCAGCGCTTGATGGAGGACACCCTGGTGTGTGTTGTGGTCGCCCTGAACGTGCAGCAGAACCACACCGCCACCACTGTCGTTGCTGCTGCTGTACAGGACATGGTGAGGTCGCCCATCCCTTCTCCCTCTCTGATCTTGCTGCTCAAGATCCTCTCGTCCATCTCTTTGATCTCTCATGTGGCATAGATCATCACCAAAGTGGAATTGACGCTGTCCCGTTGATCGCAGGCCCTATTACGTCATCGTCGTCGATTCCAGTTGGCATCGCCTTCATCTCCAACTTTTGCCAACGATGATGTGAGGACCTCATCATGATTTCTATTTTGTTTACATCTTACTCGCTGTCTAATACGTTCCACAATCTATGTTCGGTCGAATTCCCATGAAGTTTCATCATAATCATGTCTGTCATCTGTGGACAGAACCATAGCTGCGTTAGTGTTCATGTTCCCAGTGATCTAGTGCTCCTGTCATCGAGCCCTTTGGATCATGATTTAGTTCTTGAAGTTGCACATATCCCTGCAAAACGATTTGTTCAACCAATCTAAGGTGAAAGAGATATAATCATCCTTCTGCTAAGTGTCTTTGCTGTCTTGCAGCAGTGCTGCTGCAGGTTGGCATGCATGTTTTAGGCAATTCATGACTCCGTTTGTCAATTCCTTTGACTCAAACATGTATCATATATTTGTACAAGTCTCTATAAAGTTTCATGGCTATATGATACAAGATGAAAGAGATATCATCTCTTCTGTGCTCACTGTCTCTGCTGATTCAGCAGTGATGCACCTCTGCATTTTAGTTAAGTTACCCAATAACCATTTGTCAAATAATCAAACCCTTTTACCACAGCGTATATATCATCCTTGCACATTGCTATGCAAGTTTTGGTAACCTTTCATGCCACGATGGCAGAGATATCAAGTCCGTAATGGTCGCTACCCCTGCTGTCCAGAAATCAGCCGTGCCACCCATTTTATATTCGCATTTCCCAGCTAACCGTTGGTCAAACCACCATATCCTTTCACCACAACATACTTCATATAGTACCTATCTACCTCACAAAGTCTATCTCTGATTTATTTTGCTATAACCATGCTATCCATCATGTTTATTCCATTCCTATCATTTATCAAAATCTCCTAGCCTCTATCTTCGATCTTGCATATATTTTAAACTTGTGTCTCTGTTTTAGTTGTTTTTGTGCTCATCGATCATAGTTGCAAGCGCTACGTGTTTTAAAAACCTTTATATCATGTTTTATAAATAATGACTCGGTGTATTGCTTCTAGGTTTGTCTATGATGCTTGTGATGGTTGTTTGCTATCTTTAGAAGTGGAGCTATGCACGGATGATACAGATGAGTTGGAAAGTTGGATGGCAAGCTTTCGGAAGGCAAGTATAGCTTGAGTTTTATTCTATGATCATGATCTTGTAACTTGATTAATGTTTATGCAACAAACGTTAAAGATGACTTTTTAGCAACTTAAGAATTTATCTGTAAGAGAACCTCCGGGACTTACAGTACAACCACGAGAACTACATGGCTCTGGTCTTAGCCCAGTATCTTGATCTATTCTAGTTCGTTAGCAGCTTACCGAAAGGGCAAGAGGGGGGTGCCAAGTGAGGTATAGCTCTTGTCCTGCCGTGATGTGTGCTGGGCTGCGGTCATGGGTGTGCCATTCTCGGAGGAGAGCATCTATATCTACTTGGTCAATCTGAAACCTTAGCGGCTGCTACTTATTAGAACGACTAGTGAAAAGCTTCGTAGTGACCCCGCCAACCTACCTTGGAAGTGGGTCAAGAGGCGATCACCTCGGGCAAAAGGGCAATCACGACTTGTGGTGAAAGTGTACACCTCTCGCGCGAGTTTAATAAACCGGTATACTAGCCTTGCTCAAGGACACGAGCGGCCTTGGAATCCTTACATAGATGATGACTTCCGATTGTTAACATGTTCATTGTTTACCATTTTATGCTCTACATTATTTATGTTACATTGATCATGTGGTTATGGGATTACGCTTATAGTTATACTTGCGGAGTTCAACATGAACTCACTCTTGCTATTCCCCCACACCTCGGGAGAAGTTTAGGCTTGTGATCAACGGTCGGTTGGATCCAAGTGGAGTCTACACCCGGAGATCAGATTCATCTTTCCGCTGTTTGCAACCTAAGGTTATGTCTTTTATTTTAAACACGTTATACATATTAAGCATTGTTTACTGATACTACCTTTCATTTGTGGCTATATGTGAGATTTGACTTTTAAGGCTCACATATGGTGTATATCTAGTTTTGTTCTTAAAACCGGGTGTTACAGTCAAGCACGCCCATGCACCATGGTTAAGGTGTTTTAACACCTTTGGCCTCTCCACCACAGCGTTTATTACCGCTCGAGAACCCGAATGGCCCTTAACCATGGCTCCACAGCTCTAGAACTGCCATATTTGCACACACGACTATGCTACCGCACAGCCAGTTCCTGCATGTCCTATAGCTCTCGACACTAGGTCAAGCATGACCGTATGCCACGGTTAAGGCATTTTGACGCCCGGCCTCACCACCACAATATTTGTCATCACCCGAGAGCCCGAACGGCCCTTAACTATAGCTCCACGACTCCAGAACATCCATAATTGCACACACGACTGTGCTGCCGCACAGCCGGATCCTGTGCATCCTACGGCTCTCGGCACCGGGTCAAGCACGCCCGTACGCCATGGTTAAGCCATTTTGATGCCTCTCACCTCTCCACCATAGAGTTTTTCATCACCCAAGAGCCTGAAGGGCCCTTAACCACAGCTCCACGGCTGCAAAACTGCCATATTTGCACACACGACCATGCTGCCACACGTCGGTTCCAACGCATCCTATGGCTCTCGGCACTGAGTCAAGCATGCCCGTACGCCATGGTTAAGGCATTTTGACACCTCTGGCCTCTCTACCATAGCGTTTGCCATTGCTCGAGAGCCTGAGCAGCCCTTAACCTTGGTTCCACGGCTCCAGAACTGCCATATTTGCACACACGACTTTGCTGCCGCACGGTCGGTTCCAACGCATCCTATGGCTCCTGGCACTGAGTCAAGCATGCCCATACGCCATGGTTAAGGCATTTTGACACCTCTAGCCTCTCCACCACAGCGTCCGTTGCCGCCCTCGAGAACCCGAATGGCCCTTAACCATGGCTCCACAGCTCTAGAACCGCCATATTTGCACACACGAATATGCTACCGCACAAGCCCGGTTCGTGCGTGTCCTACGACTCTTGACACTAGGTCAAGCATGACCGTATGCCATGGTTAAGGCGTTTTGATACCTCCGGCCTCAACACCACAATGTTTGTCATCACCCGAGAGCCCGAACGGCCCTTAACTACAGCTCCATGACTCCGTAACATCCATAATTGCACACACGACCGTGCGCCGCACCGGCCGGATCCTGTGCATCCTATGGCTCTCGGCACCGGGTCAAGCACGCCTGTACGCCGTGGTTAAGCCATTTTGATGCCTCTTACCTCTCCACCATAGAGTTTTCCATCACCTAAGAGCCTGAAGGGCCCTTAACCATGCCTCCACGGCTCCAAAACTGCCATATTTGCACACTCGACCATGCTGCCACATGGTCGGTTCCAACGCATTTTATGGCTCCTGGCTCTGAGTCAAGCATGCCTGTACGCCATGGTTAAGGCATTTTGACACCTCTGGCCTCTCTACCATAGCGTTTGCCGTCACTCGAGAGCCTGAACAGCACTTAACCTCGGCTCCACGGCTCCAGAACTGCCATATTTGCACACACGACTTTGCTGCCGCACGGCCGGTTCCTGTGCATCCTACGGCTCCTCGCACCTAGTCAAGCACGCCCATGCACTATGGTTAAGGCATTTTGACACCGCTGGCCTCTCGACCACAGCATTTGTTGCCGCCCAAGAACCCGAATGGCCCTTAACCATGGCTCCACCGCCCTAGAACTGCCATATTTGCACACACGACTATGCTACCGCACAGCCGGTTCCTACGTGTCCTACAGCTCTCGACACTAGGTCAAGCATGACCGTATGCCATGGTTAAGGCATTTTGACACCTCTGGCCCCACCACCACAATGTTTGTCATCACCCGAGAGCCCGAACGGCCCTTAACTATAGCTCCACGACTCCAGAACATCCATAATTGCACACACGACTGTGCTAGCGCACGGCCGGATCCTGTGCATCCTACGGCTCTCGGCACCGGTTCAAGCACACCCGTACGAGATGGTTAAGCCATTTTCATGCCTCTCACCTCTCCACCATAGAGTTTTCCATCACCCAAGAGCCTGAAGGGCCCTTAACCATGGCTCCACGGCAGTAAAACTGCCACATTTGCACATACGGCCATGCTGCCGCATGGTCGGTTCCAACGCGTCCTATGGCTCCCGGACCGAGTCAAGCAAGCTCGTACGCCATGGTTAAGGCATTTTGACACCTCTCGGCCTCTCTACCATAGCGTTTGTCGTCGCTCGAGAGCCCGAACGGCCCTTATCCTCGGCTCCACGGCTCCGTAACCGCCATATTTGCACACACGACTTTGCCGCGCACGGCCGGTTCCTATGCGTCCTACGGCTCCTCGCACCAAGTCAAGCACGCCCATGCACCATGGTTAAGGTGTTTTAACACCTTTGGCCTCTCCACCACGCCGCGTTTATTACCGCCCGAGAACCGAATGGCCCTTAACCATGGCTCCACCGTAACAACTCGGTTTTCGTCTTAATAAATCTTGCATCTTCATGAGCATAATCATCCCATAAGCATCTCATGCTCATAATTTACTGAATTGCTTGATGCTTGTTTCCTCGTGGTTAAATAGATTTATTCGTTATATATATATGCATTAAGTCGTTTTCAAACTTTTCCAAAAAGTCCTGTTTACATTACTCGAGATCAAGTGGACTCTTAATAGAGTTTATGGAGAAAATTATTTCGAAAAACTTTGTTTTTACACCAAGTCATGAAAATGGGGTGAGGCTTTCAAAAAGGACAAAACAGCGGGGAAAAATATTGGAAATTAATGTTTTTATAATTATAATTTGACCCTAATCTACATTTTCAAAACTAGGCCGAATTAGCAAAAACTTCCAACATGAAAAGTATTCTACTCATCAAATGGAGAAACTTTCATGTTTTGAGTTTTTCCAAATTCCGCAATATTTTTGGAGTTACGGAGGTCAAACTTTGCAAGTTGAGACAAAAAAGGTGGGGCCACCTGTCATCACCCTTCTCTCTTTCTCCTCGCTGCTTCACGCACAGAACGCCGCAGCGGCGCGCTGCCCTGCCTACAGGCACACTGCTCGGCGCCCCGCCCGATGCACGCACGCCGCTGGCATTAACGCTTGACGTACCGACGGGCACTCGGCGCGCACGCCACTGCGACCCCGCCATCATTGCCGAGCGGCAGCCGCGCACGCGCAGCGCAATCGAGGACGCCGACGACCGGCCCGACTCCGCCATAAAGACCAAGGAGGCCCCTGTCCGAATGCCCGGCCTCGCTCGCCCTCCTTATCCCCTCTCCCCGCCCGCTCCCTCTGCTTTCCCTTGCGGGACCGAGCCGCCATTGCCCCTTTCGCTCGCAAGACAAGCTCGGCGAGGCGCGCGTTGCGCGCCCACTCCGCCTCGCTGCCGAGCCACGCGCGACGCCTAGCGCGCGCCGGCCTCCTCTGCCCCGCCTCTCGCGTTGCCGCCCCGCCGCCGCCCGAAAGTCACCGGTCATAGCCGCTTGCGGCTC
The DNA here is from genome assembly GCA_018135685.1 of Themeda triandra. Classification (NCBI taxonomy): domain Eukaryota; kingdom Viridiplantae; phylum Streptophyta; class Magnoliopsida; order Poales; family Poaceae; genus Themeda; species Themeda triandra. The sequence continues at coordinate 32,623 of JAENPR010002430.1, forward strand.
GCGCCGCGCCAAGCTCCTCGTCACCCCTGCTATCGCCATTAGCTTCGCCTTGATCCGCTCTAGCTGCCGCCAACCACCGGGTCTCTCCTCACCGGGAGCGAGCGGAGCGCGCCGCTGCGGACGGGACGCCGGTCTTGCGCGGCCGAGGCCACTACGCACGACCTCGGGCCGCCACGAGGGCAGCGGCGGGCGCGCGAGCCTCGGTGCCCCGCCCCCTCGGCGCCGCGGAGGGCCGCCCATCGGCCGGCCCCCATCCTTCCGCGCTTCGTTCTTACTCGAGAAGGACCTCGAGTTAGAATTAGATAAAGGTGAGGGTCTGTTGTGCAAAGTGCCGGACTCATATAGTTTTAGATCCGGGCTCGGTTAATAACAGGAAACCTCGGGGCCGATTTGAAAGTGTCTGTCTTATATGATTTTCGAAATAGATTTTCGGAAAATGTGTGGATGCTTGTAAAATCCATATCTTGCTCATTTTAGCTCCGATTTGAGTGATTCAACTTGCAGTATTTTTGTTATGGAATGCACTATCTGTAGAAAATATGAGTTTGCATGTTTGTGAAACTTTTCTTTGTAGATTTAATTAATTCTTGGATAGGAATTAAAATAAGGAAAATCATAGGTAATTCTAGATAGCTTAGAAAAATGTGGTTTTGTTGCTATGATCTTATATTGTCATGCTATATCTATGGTGAGTAGATCATGTATGTTTTCTGTGTAAGATTTAGGAGTTGTAGTTCAAGTGTGCTAGAGAGGTCGTGTGGGAAATAATTCGTAAATGAGTTATATAGGTGTGATAAGGGGTTGATACTTTTTTGTGGGCTCATTATATGTTATGATGTAGCCCCTAGTGTAATGAGATGCATGATTTGATTAACTTCGTAGTACAAAGTATTTTTAGGTGACCCTCTGCCATGCCACTTGTGAATTTTGTGTAGGACAGTGGGTTCATCCAAATGGAGTGAAATTTGGATGATAGTATGCAATTGATATGAGTTACCTACTGTAATTTTGGTAGGATTTTAGGAGCAACCAATCATGGTGCTCCTGTTCAACTCTTGGATGTTCAATTTAAGGGTTAAGTCCAATGATGCTAGGCTAATCTACTTATAAGTTGGGTTTCTGATTAACTTGTCTATAGATGATAGTTAGTGTGTTAGCTTAACCATCTTGTTAAAGTTTCATGGTCATTGCATGAATAGTTTAAGAGTTATGGGTGTGACAAGATGGTCACCTGGGCTGTTTTAGTGGTTGTTTTTCCAAGAATCAGTCGATGTTCGTGTTTTAGGTGTAGTTAACACGGGAATCAGTTTGTGATGTCTTCATATGTTTGATGGAGAATTTCATAAGCTTTTCAGAATGTCTTCATTCATATCCATAGGGTCTATGGTTATTTATTTATGATTTATTTACTGATCTATTAGTTATATGGTTAGGATGATTATGTGCGAGTGTAGTCTCTTTGGCTTTACTGACTTGTTAGCTGGTGATAATAGAAAGGGATGTCGTACTAGGATTACATTGTGGTAAGTAGAAAACGTAGTAGATGACAGTGCTTATGGTACACGTTCTTAGATGATGTTGACTACCTTGTAGAAAGAATAACCAAGCACGCATTCGCATTATCATACCATGTGTATTCTTAGTATTCATACATGCACCCGCATCATACGGATCGCTAGGAGAACGAACGTGACGTGGGATAAGGATCCAAAAGAGGAGTCACCAAGGGGAACCTCGGCACGTGAAGTGATCATGAACCAGGAACCGAGACGTGGAGTGATCAAGCTACAGGAGCTTCAACATTGATCGTATTAGGAAGGCAAGCCCGGAGCATTTCTCCTACGGTTTGCAAAATGATTTACTTTCGTCCTTTATTGTTTTTGATGCATTAAGTTTATAGGCGTTACTTGGAACAGATTCTTGCATTATGAGTACCTTGATCCACACGAATACTTTACCCTAATTAAGTTCGGGATCTCGCTTATGCTTAATCTTGCTTAATTAGATCGGTAGAAGACGGGTGATTGACCCTCATCCGCGAGGTAGGTGGTTACTACCCTATGGTTGATACTATGGAGGTTGGTTTAGAGAACATAACCATGTGGCCTTGTTAAATCACGACTAGTCGGAGTTTGTGGTGTGTTAGACCACGGAAACTCCGGCGATGTCACTTAATGGGACTATGGCTTTGTACGTCCTCGGATCATGTTGAACAATGCCTCACGTATACCATTTGGAAGGATGCGGACATCCGACCGCGAAGCCTTGAGGATGTTTGGGCCGGAATTTCAGCGAGTTGAGTGTATTGCCCACAGCGCGGTATTAAAAGCGGCCGCGCCGTGGAGACCTGGTAGCCGGGCATGCCCTGGTGTAATCGTATTTCTTGAAATCCGTGATTCCACCCGAATAGACCAAGGTGATCTAATCGACTCGGGACGGAGACGTGTGGTTTGTGTGAGGAATACCGCCAATTTGGTTTGCAATCGATTATAATCGCCATCGTTCTGGGACGGTGAACACTTGGCCAGAAGCGGCTGACATCGCAAATCATTGTGAAAAATAGGGTGGTTATGGTTCTATGTTGTTGATCTTGGTATGCTCAACTTTGAAGGATAGGATAGCATTGTTTGCTCATACCCGAAGTTGGAGTAGTACAGTGCTAATCTAGTGATGTCGGCATCCAACCTAAAAGATGATAAGCTAGAGAGCCCTTTATCACTAAATGATTATTTAATAAGCTCATCTTTTATCGCAAGTTTAAATGAGTCGGCTATCCCACTTATAAAGCCTTGCATACTCCTTGGTGTCACTTTATTTTGGTTTATGACGGGTAAGTCTAACAGTACCTTCTTGTACTCGGGGTTTTATTCCCACTTGTTGCGAGATCATAAGACCTTTTCTTTGTGGCAACAAGATGGACATGTATCCCGCTACGGGAGGATTAGACCTTGGGCAAGGTCATCTCTTATATCTCATTCCTCTATGCTTTTGCTGGATTTGATGAAGGACCAGGCACTATTTTTAACTAAGTGTGCGTTTGTAAAACAACACTTTATTTTGCTTCCGAGTTTTTGTTTCCAACTTGTATTTCATAAACTCCGATGTAATCAACTATTTGTGAACTTATGTATTACTATGGACGGTATTATGTTGAACTAATTCGGTCAGGCTGTATTGTGGAAAGTTTGAAATCCTTCGTGGTTTCACGGACTAGGGTTGATATAAGCGTCATGTGCTAATTAAGTTGCTTAGGCGACATCATTAGTACATTATGTTTATATTAATTGGTCGGTTACATACCGGCATCGGAGCGGGTTCAACGTATAGCTGTTCATAAGTATATTTAAAACAAAATGAATTTGTTTTATAAACAGTAATTACGAACTTATAGCCACTTAATCTCATATATAGGCTTTTCAAAAGTGTGTGGTTTTCAAAACTTATATATATGTGCCTTGGACCTGTCATATCCTTCATGCCCAATTAAGGACTTCAGGTGGCTTATATCAGTACTAACTTGGGGGATTACTGCATCATATTTTCTATTTGTTGTGCTCATACACGACGGATATGTATGAGGGCCATTCACTTGAATGGTTATGTATGGATCATTTTGCCTCTACGTCAAGGTAAGGTTGGTTCAACGCTCAGGTAAGTGTGAGTTGTGAGAGCATGATCGGATACCTTTGCCCGATCTAGGGAGTGCTTATTGGTGCTTTGGATTATCTACATGTTCACACATGTTTATAAGAAGGTACCCCATGTGAGGGTGTCGTCTTCTGACGACTTGTTGGATAGTATGCACTTGGGAATGGGTGCAAGTAATCGGAGATTTCACCTTGTTCGGAAGGTGCGTGGATTGTTACGTCGCTTGCATTCATTGGGACATTGGGCTGAAATGAATTTTCTGCAGGTACACTAATTACGCAAGATCGTGTAGCCCGACTAGTTTACGCTATATGAGAGCACGTTGGTATGCCACCGTCTAAAACGCTAGAATTTATTGTTTTCCAGATTTGTGAGGACGTACGGAACGTGCATGCATCATGACTCATAATCATTTCATGGCAACTGCATTATTTCTTCCCTTATAAAAGAGTGATTCTCTCTTTCGATAAAAGTCCCCAACTTAATCTCCATCTCATGAGAGTTGTGATTCGGTTGAGTAGATGGCAAGAATGAAGCACATCAAATCCCAGTCAACCAGGGGAGAAGTTTTGCATCAGCAGTTTGCCACCCATGAGACACGTGGTGCCAAGAAGTTTGTAAAAGAATTTGGAATGTCTTCCTTGCTATGGCGAATTCTGCACTCAGTGGGTTATCCCACGGGTAAAGAACCTCGCTATCAGTGGAGTAAGGAGCTGGAGAGTCGGCGTATGAGTTTGTTTCTGTTGAAGTAATAATTCCCGCCAAGAGTGAAGGAGCGTCACTTTGGTGTGGACGTCGGTTCATTGCTCGAGGTAGGAATCCTCGGGAAGGTGCAAATGTGGTTGCATACAAGGCACTACGGGATTTGCTCAAAAGTTGCCCGAAGAGGTTGCTCGTGCCCTTTGCGGGTGTGTTTCCTAAGGGTGACCCATACCATGTTGGGTGGCGTCAGCTAAGTGAGACTGCACTTGTCAGTGGTAAAGACGAGGCGAGAACAAGCAATGGTCCGCTAGTAGCGCAATGTTTGCTATGATGAAGAGTTACTCTGCCTGGAGAATGCATTGGAATCCCTTAATCGCGAGTTCGTCTACGTCACCTCATTTAAGCGAGAGATGAAGAAAGAATATGAAGAGGAAGTTGAAAGACTGACCAAATTGCTTGAGCAGATGACAATCTCCAAAGATCAGGCCATTCAGAGAGAAATTGCTGCTGTCCATGAGACCTTTGTGGCACAAAGTCAGTTTCAGGAGTTGCTTGCCCTACTTGGTCAATGGCAACAAGCTTTTGGTATAGTTGAGCAACAACGAAATGAAGCTTGGAATGAGGAATACCGTCTGAGGGAGCAAGTGCTTGCATTAGAGGTCATCATTGGTGCTTTGCAGGAGAAGCTGCTACGGGTCTACAACCGCTTCACCCCAATTCTCTTGGTGTGGATGAGGAAGGACTTGAGATAGTGCCCAACATCAATAGTGCGAATCTTGGAAATGCGTAAAGCGTTGAGAACATGGACCATGACCATGAGGAATAGGCTGATGAGAAGTCTTTAGTAGGAATGTTATGTTTTTCGTTGAGCTGATTTGTTGTAATGATTTTTGTACTCCTAAGCGGATGCTACAATGGTTTGAGGATTAGTGATTATGGATCTTAGCGTGTTTAAGTGATGTATTCGTCCTATGCAGCCTGCAAGAACAAGTTTTATATGTCATGTATTTTGGGCATCAAAATTCAGTCGTTGATCAAATTTGTAATTCTATCCTCGTCCATGAAAATTCACTTTTATTCCTCTCGGTCTATAATGATATGTTGACATTGGTTTCTTGTTGTCACATGCCTAGACCAATTGTTAAGTGAATATCGTTATTAATCATCACTTGGGAACGACGCGACGATAGTATGTAGCACATGCTATGTCGTTCAAAAATATTCCTTGCTATCCTAAATTTTGAAATTCTCGGTAATTCCTTGACCTTGTCTTGTGCACAGAGCTTAGTTGTGCAAGATATCGTATATAATTCGATTATCTGGCGAATTATTCTATTGGTCATAGTCATGGCAACATTGTTTCGGTTAATAAGTTACCGTGCCGCGACAAGAACCTAGACCATTTTGGTGGACGCACCTAGATGGATTACTAGGGGTTACGCAGGTATTGTAATTATTAATTGTAACCCGTTATTCCGTCCAAGCCAAGACAACATCCTTGTCATAAAACCTTCCCTCATGTGGAATTGCATTTCAAACGCAAGACTTGTAATGGAGTCCCGATTAATGACCGATGGTGCCGCGACGAAAACCGAGAGCACCATTTGTGTGGCCGCGAGACACATGGATGTCTTTGCTCTAATGACGCCGGTATCACGATTGTTGATCTCGACCTATTGCAGAGATTGCCTCAAGGTGTCGTTTTGCGTGAACCTACCTTGATTTCCTCTCGATACTCATCATCCGAATCTCTTATGACATTTTCTTCCGAAGAGCAAAATCAAGCAGATCAAAGAGAATAAGATCGCTTACAATGAGACCAAACGGACCACAAGAGGTGGTAGACAAAGGACTATATCAGGTGTTTGTCTGATCAAGAGAATGGTTCCTATTCCATGGTACTCCATGGTAGAGACTTAGAATTCCTATACATCTATTAGGTATTCTAAGGCCTTATGGAGTATTCATACTTTATAGGAGTCAATGAAGGAAATTCTTCAGACAAAAACTTCTTATAAATGGATTATGACAGCAATTTTGGGTTTGCATCTGGTCTGGTACTCAAGCGTCATGATGTCGGATTCAACTATGCATTGGGTACGCATCGTACAAGTGCTTGGGTATAATCTTGGATTTACCCAAAATACGGTTCGCTTTTAGTATCAAACAAAGGTCGTACGAATATGAGAATTTGGTTCGATAGAGGCAACATTCGGAAAGAAAGATTTACACGATCATTGGAAAGGAATATTGGTTGGATAAACAAAACCCAACAATTCCTTGCTTCGGGCGTGACTTATAGAAAGGAATTGGTAATTGAAGTCGGTGCCAAAGAATCCGCTCATGTTACCGTTTGGTCCTATAAGAGAGGTAATTGGTTGGTTTCTATGGAGTTAGAGAATCATTGACCTAGGAATTTTGATTTATACATGAGATGATTTGGATGTCTTTGACCTAAGAACTTTGACTTCTACATGCAAAAGAGTGGACTTCTTCAATCTAGTCGGTTCATATTAGCATACATTGGTATGTGCTCTTATGAAGGAATGTACCAGTGTTGACTCACTTCAAGTAATCCAATGTTGATAGCCAATTCGGCTTGTCCTTTGCACACACGAGGTCCTTGGTGATATTGTAGAAAGTATTGAGATGCTATTCTTATTGACAACAAACTTGATTTGGATTTAGCTTGATGAGATGTGCAAACCTCGGCTTGACCGCTTCGTAGTGGTAAAATCTCTAAGGGTTGAAGCACCATTTGATGTATTTGATGATGTGAGTAGCGAGATTCTCTCACATTAAACCCTTTGATGCCTCCAATAGGGTAATTGTTGGTTACGCCTTGCGATAACCTGCCCTCGTGTAGTAATTTTGGGGTGTAATGAGAGAGTATATCGTACTATTCTGTCATCTTCATACTTGATTAAGAAAAAGGATTTGACATCGAGATTAGAAGAATGGGATAAGTAGAAGAATGTCCTCTAATGGTCTTGGAAGTGGAAAAATGAATATGTGGACAACTGGAATGGTCACGACAAGTCAACCGAGAAGAGAATTTGCAATCCTAGGGGACCCACTTGTGCCTTGTGTTCGCGTGATCGCCGCACTCGCGGCACACCTTGCAGACCGTGAACCCTCCTTTATCTGTCGCCTGTCGGCTCTCGCGCCTCGTCCAGCGTTCTCGTGCCGGACCCTCCTCTCTTTCCGGCTTCAAAGACGGTCGCTCGCCCGCCTCCTCGGCGAGCGAATCCATCTCCTCCTTTATCTTCTCCACGCCCGTGCAAGAGTGACTCGTCGTCCATCTTCTTCCTCCTGCCTCCACTCTGGTGCTTTGCATCATTCTGTTCTCCCACTCCGTCGTGGATGCCCTCCTGTGCATCTGTTCTTCTTTTCCATCCCCAAATCGGAAACCTTGCTCTGAGAGAAGAACTTGAGAAAGCCATCGCCTTGGAAGAGAGAGCAATCAGGAGCAGAGTGGTAAGATTCGGTGTTTGTTCGTGGATCCAGAGTCGCCAGCGTAAAGAGAGAAGAAGAATATGTATTTCATGGAGGAACTCCTGATCTGTTTTGGATTGATTTTGCTGGTTGGGTTCACGATGGTTGAGTTCACCCTTGAAGTTTTCTGGTTCTTGTGGACGTTCTTGACGTTTTGGAGCGTCGTGTTCATCCTGTGTCTCCATTGTCCCTGTATCAGTCGATATATGGATTAGGCTGTTGATTCTCGTGTATTTCTCATAGCCTTGTTCTCTCAAATCTTGAGAGGCTTTGTATCAGAGTCGTGTAATCCCCGATGTAAATCCAGATCTGTGAAATAAAAATCGTCATTCTCCTCTTGTCCCCTCTTCTTGCCTTAAATCTCGGGGCGAGATTTCTTTAAGGGGTGTAGGCTGTAACAACTCCAGTTTTCGTCTTAATAAATCTTGCATCTTCATGAGCATAATCATCCCATAAGCATCTCATGCTCATAATTGCCTGAATTGCTTGATGCTTGTTTCCTCGTGGTTAAATAGATTTATTCGTTATATATATATGCATTAAGTCGTTTTCAAACTTTTCCAAAAAGTCTGTTTACATTGCTCGGATCAAGTTGGACTCTTAATAGAGTTTATGGAGAAAATTATTTCGAGAAAATTTTGTTTTTACACCAAGTCATGAAAATGGGGCTGAGGCTTTCAAAAAGGACAAAACAGCAGGGAAAAATATTGGAAATTAATGTTTTTATAATTATAATTTGACCCTAATCCACATTTTCAAAACTAGGCCGAATTAGCAAAAACTTCCAACATGAAAAGTATTCTACTCATCAAATGGAGAAACTTTCATGTTTTGAGTTTTCCAAATTCGCAATATTTTTGGAGTTACGGGAGGTCAAACTTTGCAAGTCGAGACAAAAAAGGTGGGGGCCACCTGTCATCACCCTTCTCTTTCTCCTCGCTGCTTCACGCACAGGAACGCCGCAGCGGCGCGCGCCCTGCCTGCCCTGCCTGCCACTGCGCCCGATGCCGCACGCCGCTGGCCGCCAAGCACAACGCGACGCCGGCGGGGCACTCGAGCGCGCACGCCACGCCACCCACCCGCCATCATTGCCGAGCGGCAAGCGCAGCCGTCGCACGCGCAATCGAGGACGCCCCGACGACCGGCCCGACCGCCATAAAGACCAAGGAGGCCCTGTCCGGAATGCCCGACCTCGCTCCTGCCTCCTTATCCCTCTCCCTGCCTCGCTCCCCTGCTTTCCCCCTTGCCGGGACCGAGCCGCCATTGCCCCCTGCCGCTCGCCCGCGGCAAGCTCGGGCGGCGCCGCGTTGCGGCGCCTCGCTCCGCCTGGCTGCGCGAGCCACGCGCGACGCCTAGCGCGCGCGCCAGCCCTCGGCCTCGCCCGCGCCTCGCGTTCGCCGCCGCCGCCGCCGAAAGTCACCGGTCATAGCCGCTTGCAGCTCGCCGCCGCGCCAAGCTCCTCGTCGCCCACGCTATCGCCATTAGCTTCGCCTTGATCCGCTCTAGCTTCGCCGCCAACCACCCGGTCTCTCCCTCACCGGAGCGGCCGGGAGCGCCGCCGCCCTTACGCCGGACGCCTTGTCTTGCGCGGCCGGGCCACTACGCACGACCTCGGGCCGCCACGAGGGCACCGCGCGGCGCGCGCGAGCCTCGGGTGCCCGCCGCCCCGGGGCGCCGCCGGAGGGCCGCCCCATCGGCCGGCCCCCATCCTTCCCGCGCTCCTCTGTTCTTACTCGCGAGAAGGACCTCGAGTTAGAATTAGATAAAGGTGAGGGCTGTTGTGCAAAAGTGCCGGACTCATATAGTTTTAGATCCGGGCTCGGTTAATAACAGGAAACCTCGGGGCCGATTTGAAAAGTGTCTCTGTCTTATATGATTTTCGAAATAGATTTTCAGAAAATGTGTGGATGCTTGTAAAATCCATATATTGCTCATTTTAGCTCCGATTTGAGTGATTCAACTTGCAGTATTTTTGTTATGGAATGCACTATCTGTAGAAAATATGAGTTTGCATGTTTGTGAAACTTTTCTTTGTAGATTTAATTAATTCTTGGATAGGAATTAAAATAAGGAAAATCATAGGTAATTCTAGATAGCTTAGAAAAATGTGGTTTCTGTTGCTATGATCTTATATTGTCATGCTATATCTATGGTGAGTAGATCATGTATGTTTTCTGTGTAAGATTTAGGAGTTGTAGTTCAAGTGTGCTAGAGAGGTCGTGTGGGAAATAATTCGTAAATGAGTTATATAGGTGTGATAAGGGGTTGATACTTTTTGTGGGCTCATTATATGTTATGATGTAGCCCCTAGTGTAATGAGATGCATGATTTGATTAACTTCGTAGTACAAAGTATTTTTAGGTGACCCTCTGCCATGCCACTTGTGAATTTTGTGTAGGACAGTGGGTTCATCCAAATGGAGTGAAGTTTGGATGATAGTATGCAATTGATATGAGTTACCTACTGTAATTTTGGTAGGATTTTAGGAGCAACCAATCTTGGTGCTCCTGTTCAACTCTTGGATGTTCAAATTAGGGTTAAGTCCATTGATGCTAGGCTAATCTAATTATAAGTTGGGTTTCTGGTTAACTTGCCTAAAGATGATAGTTAGTGTGTTAGCTTAACCATCTACTGTTAAAGTTTCATGGTCATTGCATGAATAGTTTAAGAGTTATGGGTGTGACAAGATGGTCACCTGGGCTGTTTTAGTGGTTGTTTTTCCAAGAATCAGTCCTGATGTTCTGTGTTTTAGGTGTAGTTAACCTGGGAATCAGTTTGTGATGTCTTCATATGTTTGATGGAGAATTTCATAAGCTTTTCAGAATGTCTTCATTCATATCCATAGGGTCTATGGTTATTTATTTATGATTTATTTACTGATCTATTAGTTATATGGTTAGGATGATTATGTGCGAGTGTAGTCTCTTTGGCTTTACTGACTTGTTAGCTGGTGATAATAGAAAGGGATGTCGTACTAGGATTACATTGTGGTAAGTAGAAAACGTAGTAGATGACAGGTGCTTATGGTACACGTTCTTAGATGATGTTGACTACCTTGTAGAAAGAATAACCAAGCACGCATTCGCATTATCATACCATGTGTATTCTTAGTATTCATACATGCACCCGCATCATACAGGATCGCTAGGAGAACAGAACGTGACGTGGGATAAGGATCCAAAAGAGGAGTCACCAAGGGGAACCTCGGCACGTGAAGTGATCATGAACCAGGAACGGACGTGGAGTGATCAAGCGGCGGGAGCTTCAACATTGATCGTATTAGGAAGGCAAGCCCGGAGCATTTCTCCTACGGTTTGCAAAATGATTTACTTTGCGTCCTTTATTGTTTTTGATGCATTAAGTTTATAGGCGTTACTTGGAACCGATTCTTGCATTATGAGTACCTTGATCCACTGAATACTTTACCCTAATTAAGTTCGGGATCTCGCTTATGCTTAGTCTTGCTAAATTAGATCGGTAGAAGACGGGTGATTGACCCTCATCCGCGAGGTAGGTGGTTACTACCCTATGGTTGATACTATGGAGGTTGGTTTAGAGAACATAACCATGTGGCCTTGTTAAATCACGACTAGTCGGAGTTTGTGGTGTGTTAGACCACGGAAACTCGGCGATGTCACTTAATGGGACTATGGCTTTGTGCGTCCTCGGATCATGTTGAACAATGCCTCACGAGATAGGTTTGGAAGGATGCGGACATCCGGCCGCGAAGCCTTGAGGATGTTTGGGCGGAATTTCAGCGAGTTGAGTGTATTGCCCACAGGCGCGGTATTAAAGCCGGCGTCGGTCGGAGAGAGAGACGGGTAGCGGGCATGCCCGGTGTAATCGTATTTCTTTGAAATCCGTGATTCCACCCGAATAGACCAAGGTGATCTAATCGACTCCGACGGGAGACGTGTGGTTTGTGTGAGGAATACCCGCCAGTATTTTGGTTTGCAATCGATTATAATCGCCATCGTTCTGGGACGGTGAACACTTGACCGAGCAGCGGCACATCGCAAATCATTGTGAAAAATAGGGTGGTTATGGTTCTATGTTGTTGATCTTGGTATGCTCAACTTTGAAGGATAGGATAGCATTGTTTGCTCATACCACGAAGTTGGAGTAGTACAGTGCTAATCTAGTGATGTCGGGATCCAACCTAAAAGATGATAAGCTAGAGAGCCCTTTATCACTAAATGATTATTTAATAAGCTCATCTTTTATCGCAAGTTTAAATGAGTCGGCTATCCCACTTATAAAGCCTTGCATACTCCTTGGTGTCACTTTATTTTGGTTTATGACGGGTAAGTCTAGGCTGAGTACCTTCTTGTACTGGGGTTTTATTCCCACTTGTTGAGATCATAAGACCTTTCTTGTGGTAACAAGATGGACTGTATCCCACTACGGGAGGATTAGACCTTGGGCAAGGTCATCTCTTATATCTCATTCCTCTATGCTTTTTTCTTTGGATTTGATGAAGGACCAGGCACTATTTTTAACTAAGTGTGCGTTTGTAAAACAACACTTTATTTTGCTTCCGCAGTTTGTTTCCAACTTGTATTTCATAAACTCCGATGTAATCAACTATTTGTGAACTTATGTATTACTATGGACGGTATTATGTTGAACTAATTCGGTGCGAAATTTTGTATTGTGGAAAGTTTGAAATCCTTCGTGGTTTCACGGACTACCGGGTTGATATAAAGCGTCATGTGCTAATTAAGTTGCTTAGGCGACATCATTAGTACATTATGTTTATATTAATTGGTCGGTTCTTTACATCCACGGCTCTAGAACCGCCATATTTGCACACACGACTCGCTACCGCACGGCCAGGTTCTCGCATGTCCTATAGCTCTCGACACTAGGTCAAGCATGACCGTATGCCATGGTTAAGGCATTTTGACGCCTCACGGCCTCACCACCACAATATTTGTCATCACCCGAGAGCCCGAACGGCCCTTAACTATAGCTCCACAACTCCAGAGAACATCCATAATTGCACACACGACCGTGTCCGCCGCCTGGCCGGATCCCTGTGCATCCTACGGCTCGACGGCACCGGGTCAAGCACGCCCGTACGCCATGGTTAAGCCATTTTGATGCCTCTCACCTCTCCACCATAGAGTTTTTCATCACCCGAGAGCTGAAGGGCCCTTAACCACGGCTCCACGGCCCCAAAGCGCCATATTTGCACACACGACCATGCCGCCGCACGGTCGGTTCCAACGCATCCTATGGCTCTCGGCACTAAGTCAAGCATGCCCGTACGCCATGGTTAAGGCATTTTGACACCTCTGGCCTCTCTACCATAGCGTTTGCCATCGCTCGAGAGCCTAAACGGCCCTTAGCCTTGGCTCCACGGCTCCAGAACTGCCATATTTGCACACATGACTTTGCTGCCGCACGGCCGGTTCCTATGCGTCCTACGGCTCCTCGCAGCAAGTCAAGCACGCCCATGCACCATGGTTAAGGCATTTTAACACCTTTGGCCTCTCCACCACAGCGTTTATTACCACCCGAGAACCCGAATGGCCCTTAACCATGGCTCCACAAGCTCTAGAACCGCCATATTTGCACACACAACTATGCTACCACACGGCCCGGTTCTCGCATGTCCTATAGCTCTCGACACTAGGTCAAGCACGACCGTATGCCATGGTTAAGGCGTTTTGATGCCTCGGCCTCACCACCACAATATTTGTCATCACCCGAGAGCCCGAACGGCCCTTAACTATAGCTCCACGACCAGAACATCCATAATTGCACACACGGCGTGCCGCGCACGCCCGGATCCTGTGCATCCTACGGCTCTCGGCACCGGGTCAAGCACGCCGTACGCCATGGTTAAGCCATTTTGATGCCTCTCACCTCTCCACCATAGAGTTTTTCATCACCCGAGAGCCCGAAGGGCCCTTAACCACGGCTCCACGGCCGCAAAGCGCCATATTTGCACACACGACCATCTTGCGCACGGTCGGTTCCAACGCATCCTATGGCTCTCGGCACCGAGTCAAGCATGCCCATACGCCATGGTTAAGGCATTTTGACACCTCCGGCCTCTCTACCATAGTGTTTGCCATCGCTTGATAGCCCGAACGGCCCTTAACCTTGGCTCCACGGCTCCCGGAACCGCCATATTTGCACACACGACCATCTTCGCACGGTCGGTTCCAACGCATCCTATGGCTCCCGGCACCGAGTCAAGCATGCCGTACGCCATGGTTAAGACATTTTGACACCTCTAGCCTCTCCACCACAGCGTTTGTTGCCGCTCGAGAACCGAATGGCCCTTAACCATGGCTCCACGGCTCTAGAAGCGCCATATTTGCACACACGAATATGCTACCGCACGGCCGGTTCGTGCGTGTCCTACGGCTCTTGACACTAGGTCAAGCATGACCGTATGCCATGGTTAAGGCATTTTGATGCCTCGGCCTCACCACCACAATGTTTGTCATCACACGAGAGCCCGAACGGCCCTTAACTACAGCTCCACGACTCAGAACATCCATAATTGCACACACGACGTGCTGCCGCACGGTCGGATCCGTGCATCCTATGGCTCTCGGCACCGGGTCAAGCACGCCCGTACGCCATGGTTAAGCCATTTTGATGCCTCTCACCTCTCCACCATAGAGTTTTCCATCACCTAAGAGCACGAAGGGCCCTTAACCATGCCTCCACGGCTCCAAAAGCGCCATATTTGCACACTCGACCATCTTTGCCGCACGGCCGTTCCAACGCATTTTATGGCTCCGGCTACGGAGTCAAGCATGCACGTACACGATGGTTAAGGCATTTTGACACCTCGGCCTCTCTACCATAGCGTTTGCCATCACTCGAGAGCACGAACGGCAATTAACCTCGGCTCCACCTCTCGTAAGCGCCATATTTGCACGCACGACTTTGCTCCCGCACGGCCGGTTCTGCGCATCCTACGGCTCCTCGCACCAAGTCAAGCACGCCCATGCACTATGGTTAAGGCGTTTTGACACCGCTGGCCTCTCGACCACAGCATTTGTTGCCGCCCAAGAACCCGAATGGCCCTTAACCATGGCTCCACCGCTCTAGAACTCGCCATATTTGCAAACACGACTATGCTACCGCACGCCCGGTTCCTACGTGTCCTACGACTCTCGACACTAGGTCAAGCACGACCGTATGCCATGGTTAAGGCGTTTTGACACCTCTGGCCCTACCACCACAATATTTGTCATCACCCGAGAGCCCGAACGGCCCTTAACTATAGCTCCACGACTCCAGAACATCCATAATTGCACACACGACTGTGCTGCCGCACAGCCGGATCCTGTGCATCCTACGGCTCTCGGCACTGGTCAAGCACGCCCGTACGCCATGGTTAAGGCATTTTGACACCTCTGGCCTCTCTACCATAGCGTTTGCCATCGCTCGAGAGCCTGAACGGCCCTTAACCTTGGCTCCACGGCTCCAGAACTGCCATATTTGCACACACGACCATGCTGCCGCACGGTCAGTTCCAACGCATCCTATGGCTCCTGGCACTGAGTCAAGCATGCCCGTACACCATGCACACCTCTAGCCTCTCCACCATAGCGTTTGTTGCCGCTTGAGAACCTGAATGGCCCTTAACCATGGCTCCACAGCTCTAGAACTGCCATATTTGCACACACGAATATGCTACCACACAGCCAGTTCGTGCGTGTCCTACAGCTCTTGACACTAGGTCAAGCATGACCGTATGCCATGGTTAAGGCATTTTGATGCCTCTGGCCTTACAACCACAATGTTTGTCATCACCTAAGAGAATGAACGGCCCTTAACTACAGCTCCACGACTCCAGAACATCCATAATTGCACACACGACTGTGCTACCGCACGGTCGGATCCTGTGCATCCTATGGCTCTCGCACCGAGTCAAGCACGCCTGTACGCCATGGTAAAGCCATTTTGATGCCTCTCACCTCTCCACCATAGAGTTTTCCATCACCCCGAGAGCCCGAAGGGCCCTTAACCATGCCTCACGGCTCCAAAAGCGCCATATTTGCACACTCGACCATGCCGCCGCACCTTGTCGGTTCCAACGCATTTTATGGCTCCCGCTCGAGTCAAGCATGCTTGTACACCATGGTTAAGGCATTTTGACACCTCGGCCTCTCTACCATAGCGTTTGCCATCACTCGAGAGCCTGAACAGCCCTTAACCTCGGTCCACGGCTCCAGAACTGCCATATTTGCACACACGACTTTGCTGCCGCACGGCCGGTTCCTGCGCATCCTACGGCTCCTCGCACCAAGTCAAGCATGCCCATGCACTATGGTTAAGGTGTTTTGACACCGCTGGCCTCTCGACCACAGCATTTGTTGCTGCCCAAGAACCCGAATGGCCCTTAACCATGGCTCCACCGCTCTAGAACTGCCGTATTTGCACACAGGACTATGCTACCGCATAGCCGGTTCCTACGTGTCCTACAGCTCTCGACACTAGGTCAAGCACGACCGTATGCCATGGTTAAGGCATTTTGACACCTCTGGCCCCACCACCACAATGTTTTTCATCACCCGAGAGCCCGAACGGCCCTTAACTATAACTCCACGACTCCAGAACATCCATAATTGCACACACGACTGTGCTGGCGCACGGCCGGATCCTGTGCATCCTACGGCTCTCGGCACCGGTTCAAGCACACCGTACGCCATGGTTAAGCCATTTTGATGCCTCTCACCTCTCCACCATAGAGTTTTCCATCACCCGAGAGCACGAAGGGCCCTTAACCATGGCTCCATGGCGTAAAACCGCCACATTTGCACACACGACCATGCCGCCACATGGTCGGCTCAACGCGTCTTATGGCTCCCCTTGAGTCAAGCAAGCCGTACGCCATGGTTAAGGCATTTTGACACCTCGGCCTCTCTACCATAGTGTTTGTCATCGCTCGAGAGCCGAACGGCCCTTAACCTCGGCTCCACGGCTCCCGAGCGCCATATTTGCACACATGACTTTCTTTGCCCCGCACGGCCGGTTCCTATGCGTCCTATGGCTCCTCGCACCAAGTCAAGCACGCCCATGCACCATGGTTAAGGCGTTTTAACACCTTTGGCCTCTCCACCATAGCATTTATTACCGCGAGAACCCGAATGGCCCTTAACCATGGCTCCACGGCTCTAGAAGCGCCATATTTGCACACACGACTATGCTACCGCACGGCCGAGTTCTTGCATGTCCTATAGCTCTCGACACTAGGTCAAGCACGACCGTATGCCATGGTTAAGGCGTTTTGACGCCTCGGCCTCACCACCACAATATTTGTCATCACCCGAGAGCCCGAACGGCCCTTAACTATAGCTCCACGACTCGAGAACATCCATAATTGCACACATGTTGTCCGCCGCCGGCCGGATCCCGTGCATCCTACGGCTCTCGGCACCGGGTCAAGCATGCCGTACGCCATGGTTAAGCGATTTTGATGCCTCTCACCTCTCCACCATAGAGTTTTTCATCACCCGAGAGCCCGAAGGGCCCTTAACCACAGCTCCACGGCCGCAAAGCGCCATATTTGCACACACGACCATCCGCCGCACCGGTCGGTTCCAACGCATCCTATGGCTCTTGGTACCGAGTCAAGCATTCCCGTACGCCATGGTTAAGGCATTTTGACACCTCGGCCTCTCTACCATAGTGTTTGCCATCGCTCGAGAGCACGAACGGCCCTTAACCTTGGCTCCACGGCTCCGTAAGCGCCATATTTGCACACACGACCATCTGCCGCACGGTCGGTTCAACGCATCCTATAGCTCAGCCGAGTCAAGCATGCCCGTACGCCATGGTTAAGGCATTTTGACACCTCTAGCCTCTCCACCATAGCGTTTGTTGCTGCCTCGAGAACCTGAATGGCTCTTAACCATGGCTCCATGGCTCTAGAACTGCCATATTTGCACACACGAATATGCTACCGCACAGTCGGTTCGTGCGTGTCCTACGGCTCTTGACACTAGGTCAAGCATGACCGTACGCCATGGTTAAGGCGTTTTGATGCCTCTGGCCTCACCACCACAATGTTTGTCATCACCGAGAGCACGAACGGCCCTTAACTAGAGCTCCACGACTCGGAGAACATCCATAATTGCACACACCGTTGTCTTTGCCGCACGGTCGGATCCTGTGCATCCTATGGCTCTCGGCACCGGGTCAAGCATGCCTGTACGCCATGGTAAAGCCATTTTGATGCCTCTCACCTCTCCACCATAGAGTTTTCCATCACCCGAGAGCCTGAAGGGCCCTTAACCATGCCTCCACGACTCCAAAACTGCCATATTTGCACACTCGACCATGCTGCCGCACGGTCGGTTCCAACGCATTTTATGGCTCTCGGCTCTGAGTCAAGCATGCCTGTACGCGATGGTTAAGGCATTTTGACACCTCTGGCCTCTCTACCATAGCGTTTGCCGTCACTCGAGAGCCTGAATGGCAATTAACCTCGGCTCCACCTCTCCAGAACTGCCATATTTGCACACACGACTTTGCTGCCGCACGGCCGGTTCCTGCGCATCCTACGGCTCCTCGCACCAAGTCAAGCATGCCCATGCACTATGGTTAAGGTGTTTTGACGCCGCTGGCCTCTCGACCATAGCATTTGTTGCCGCCCAAGAACCCGAATGGCCCTTAACCATGGCTGCACCGCTCTAGAACTGCCATATTTGCACACACGACTATGCTACCGCACAGCCGGTTCCTACGTGTCCTACAGCTCTCGACACTAGGTCAAGCACGACCGTATGCCATGGTTAAGGCGTTTTGACACCTCTGGCCCCACCACCACAATGTTTGTCATCACCCGAGAGCCCGAACGGCCCTTAACTATAGCTCCACGACTCCAGAACATCCATAATTGCACACACGACTGTGCTACCGCACGGCCGGATCCTGTGCATCCTACGGCTCTCGGCACCTGGTCAAGCACGCCCGTACACCATGGTTAAGGCATTTTGACACCTCTGGCCTCTCTTCCATAGCATTTGTCGTCGCTCGAGAGCCTGAACGGCCCTTAACCTCGGCTCCACGGCTCCAAAACTGCCATATTTGCACACATGACTTTGCTGCCGCACGGCCGGTTCCTATGCGTCCTACGGCTCCTCGCACCAAGTCAAGCATGCCCATGCACCATGGTTAAGGCGTTTTAACACCTTTGGCCTCTCCACCACAGCATTTATTACCACCCGAGAACTCGAATGGCCCTTAACCATGGCTCCACAGCTCTAGAACTGCCATATTTGCACTCACGACTATGCTACCGCACGCCCGGTTCTGCATGTCCTATAGCTCTCGACACTAGGTCAAGCACGACCGTATGCCATGGTTAAGGCGTTTTGACGCCTCCGGCCTCACCACCACAATATTTGTCATCACCCGAGAGCCCACGAACGGCCATTAACTATAGCTCCACGACTCAGAACATCCATAATTGCACACACGGCGTCTTGCGCCTGCCGGATCTGTGCATCCTACGGCTCTCGATGCCGGGTCAAGCACGCCCGTACGCCATGGTTAAGCCATTTTGATGCCTCTCACCTCTCCACCATAGAGCTTTTCATCACCCGAGAGCACGAAGGGCCCTTAACCACAGCTCCACAACCAAAGCGCCATATTTGCACACACGACCATCGCCGCACGGTCAGTTCCAACGCATCCTATGGCTCTCGGACCGAGTCAAGCATGCCGTACACCATGGTTAAGGCATTTTGACACCTCCGGCCTCTCTACCATAGCGTTTGCCATCGCTCGAGAGCCCGAATGGGTTAACCTTGGCTCCACGGCTCCGAGAACCGCCATATTTGCACACACGACCATCCGCCGCACGGTTAGTTCCAACGCATCCTATGGCTCCGGCACCGAGTCAAGCATGCCCGTACGCCATGGTTAAGGCATTTTGACACCTCTAGCCTCTCCACCACAGCGTTTGTTGTTGCTGAGAACCCGAATGGCCCTTAACCATGGCTCCACGGCTCTAGAAGCGCCATATTTGCACACACGAATATGCTACCGCACGCCGGTTCGTGCGTGTCCTACGGCTCTTGACACTAGGTCAAGCATGACCGTATGCCATGGTTAAGGCATTTTGATGCCTCGGCCTCACCACCACAATGTTTGTCATCACCCGAGCCTGAACGGCCCTTAACTACGCCTCCCAACTGAACATCCATAATTGCACACACGACCGTCCGCCGCACGGTCGGATCCGTGCATCCTATGGCTCTCGGCACCGGGTCAAGCACGTCCGTACGCCATGGTTAAGCCATTTTGATGCCTCTCACCTCTCCACCATAGAGTTTTCCATCACCTAAGAGCCTAAAGGGCCCTTTAACCATGCCTCCACGGCTCCAAAAGCGCCATATTTGCACACTCAACCATGCTGCCGCACGGTCGGTTCAACGCATTTTATGGCTCCGGCTCTAAGTCAAGCATGCCCGTACACCATGGTTAAGGCATTTTGACACCTCCGGCCTCTCTACCATAGCGTTTGCCATCACTCGAGAGCCCGAACGGCACTTAACCTCGGCTCCACGGCTCCGAACCGCCATATTTGCACACACGACTTTGCCGCGCACGGCGGTTCCTGCGCATCCTACGGCTCCTCGCACCAAGTCAAGCATGCCCATGCACTATGGTTAAGGCATTTTGACACCGCTGGCCTCTCGACCACAGCATTTGTTGCCGCCCAAGAACCCGAATGGCCCTTAACCATGGCTCCACCGCTGTAGAACTGCCATATTTGCACACACGACTATGCTACCGCACAGCCGGTTCCTACGTGTCCTACAGCTCTCGACACTAGGTCAAGCACGACCGTATGCCATGGTTAAGGCGTTTTGACACCTCTGGCCCCACCACCACAATGTTTGTCATCACCCGAGAGCCCGAACGGCCCTTAACTATAGCTCCACGACTCCAGAACATCCATAATTGCACACACGACTGTGCTACCGCACAGCCAGATCCTGTGCATCCTACGGCTCTCGGCACCTGGTCAAGCACGCCCGTACACCATGGTTAAGGCATTTTGACACCTCTGGCCTCTCTACCATAGCGTTTGTCGTCGCTCGAGAGCCTGAACGGCCCTTAACCTCGGCTCCATGGCTCCAAAACTGCCATATTTGCACACACGACTTTGCTGCCGCACGGCCGGTTCCTATGCGTCCTACGGCTCCTCGCACCAAGTCAAGCATGCCCATGCACCATGGTTAAGGCATTTTAACACCTTTGGCCTCTCCACCACAGCATTTATTACCACCCGAGAACTCGAATGGCCCTTAACCATGGCTCCACGGCTCTAGAAGCGCCATATTTGCACTCACGACTATGCTACCGCACGGCCCGGTTCCTGCATGTCCTATAGCTCTCGACACTAGGTCAAGCACGACCGTATGCCATGGTTAAGGCATTTTGGCCTCCGGCCTCACCACCACAATATTTGTCATCACACGAGAGCCGAACGGCCATTAACTATAGCTCCACGACTCCGGAACATCCATAATTGCACACACGACGTCTTTGCCGCACGCCGGATCTGTGCATCCTACGGCTCTCGGTACCGGGTCAAGCACGCCCGTACGCCATGGTTAAGCCATTTTGATGCCTCTCACCTCTCCACCATAGAGCTTTTCATCACACCGAGAGCACGAAGGGCCCTTAACCCACGGCTCCACAATACCCGCAAAGCGCCATATTTGCACACACGACCATCTGCGCACGGTCGGTTCAACGCATCCTATGGCTCTCGGCCGAGTCAAGCATGCCCGTACGCCATGGTTAAGGCATTTTGACACATCGGCCTCTCTACCATAGCGTTTGCCATCGCTCGAGAGCCTGAACGGCCCTTAACCTTGGCTCCACGGCTCCGAGAGCGCCATATTTGCACACACGACCATCCGCGCACGGTCGGTTCAACGCATCCTATGGCTCGCACCGAGTCAAGCATGCCCGTACGCCATGGTTAAGGCATTTTGACACCTCTAGCCTCTCCACCACAGCGTTTGTTGCCGCGTGAGAACCTGAATGGCCCTTAACCATGGCTCCACGGCTCTAGAAGCGCCATATTTGCACACACGAATATGCTACGCCTGGCCGGGTTCGTGCGTGTCCTACGGCTCTTGACACTAGGTCAAGCATGACCGTATGCCATGGTTAAGGCGTTTTGATGCCTCTGGCCTCACCACCACAATGTTTATCATCACCCGAGAGCACGAACGGCCCTTAACTACAGCTCCCCAACTCGAAACATCCATAATTGCACACCGTGCTGCCGCACGGTCGGATCTGTGCATCCTATGGCTCTCGGCACCGGGTCAAGCACGTACGTACGCCATGGTTAAGCCATTTTGATGCCTCTCACCTCTCCACCATAGAGTTTTCCATCACCTAAGAGCCTAAAGGGCCCTTAACCATGCCTCACGGCTCCAAAAGCTGCCATATTTGCACACTCGACCATCTTTGCCGCACGGTCGGTTCCAACGCATTTTATGGCTCCCGGCTGAGTCAAGCATGCACGTACACCGTGGCTAAGGCATTTTGACGCCTCTGGCCTCTCTACCATAGCGTTTGCCATCACTCGAGCCGAACGGCACTTAACCTCGGCTCCACGGCTCGAGCGCCATATTTGCACACACGACTTTCTTCTGCGCACGGCCTGGTTCCTGCGCATCCTACGGCTCCTCGCACCAAGTCAAGCATGCCCATGCACTATGGTTAAGGCATTTTGACACCGCCTCTCGACCACAGCATTTGTTGCCGCCCAAGAACCCGAATGGCCCTTAACCATGGCTCCCCGCTCTAGAGCGCCATGTTGCACACACGACTATGCTTCGCACGGCCGGTTCCTACGTGTCCTGAGCTCTCGACACTAGGTCAAGCACGGACCGTATGCCATGGTTAAGGCGTTTTGACACCTCGGCCCCACCACCACAATGTTTGTCATCACCCGAGAGCCCGAACGGCCCTTAACTATAGCTCCACGACTCCAGAACATCCATAATTGCACACACGGCGTGCTTTGCGCACGGCCGGATCCCGTGCATCCTACGGCTCGGCACCGGTTCAAGCACACCCCGTACGCCATGGTTAAGCCATTTTGATGCCTCTCACCTCTCCACCATAGAGTTTTCCATCACCCGAGAGCACGAAGGGCCCTTAACCATGGCTCCACGGCGGTAAAGCGCCACATTTGCACACACGACCATCTTTGCCGCATGGTCGGTTCCAACGCGTCCTATGGCTCCGGCGAGTCAAGCAAGCCGTACGCCATGGTTAAGGCATTTTGACACCTCTGGCCTCTCTACCATAGCGTTTGTCATCGCTCGAGAGCCGAACGGCCCTTAACCTCGGCTCACGGCTCCGAGCGCCATATTTGCACACACAACTTTCTTTGCCGCCGGCCGGTTCCTATCGTCCTACGGCTCCTCGCACCAAGTCAAGCACGCCCATGCACCATGGTTAAGGTGTTTTAACACCTTTGGCCTCTCTACCATAGCATTTATTACCGCGAGAACCGAATGGCCCTTAACCATGGCTCCTCGCGGCTCTAGAACCGCCATATTTGCACACACGACTATGCTACCGCACTGCCAGTTCTTGCATGTCCTATAGCTCTCGACACTAGGTCAAGCACGACCGTATGCCATGGTTAAGGCATTTTGGCCTCCGGCCTCACAACCACAATATTTGTCATCA
>JAENPR010002474.1:0-55037 GCA_018135685.1 Themeda triandra
GAAGTTGTTGGGGCGATGATTCGGTGAGTGTTGCCACTTAGACTGCTTATTGGGAGTATGATGGACTAGGCGCCTTCGGGTAAGATATGGAAGGAAGGTCCTTGTCAATGTGTTCGACAGAGATCAACGGCCGATCAGCGTCGCTGCGACGATAACTTTTAATGGGCAATCCAATCGATGGCAACAAAGGCAAACTGGTCGTGGTTTCATGTCGGCCAGACAAGTTAGAGGAAATCAATGTTGGTGATAGCACAAAGTCAAGGCCGATGTATATCGGTGCAAATTTAGACCCGAGAATATAAATTGAAGTTAATAGAGTTGCTAAAGGAGTTCAAAGACTCAAGTTTGCTTGGGATTACACGCAGATGATGGGTTGGATCGATCAATTGTTGAGCATAAGCCGCCTATAAAACACAGATTTCGTCCTTTCAAAACCTCCCACGGAAAATCTATAAAGAGGAAGTATTGGCCGATGTAAAAGAAAGAGATTGAGAGATTAATTGAGGCAGAAAACTTTATTCGGCCATGCATGTATGCGGGAATGGATTTCAAATATAGTACTTTGTCTACAAGAAGAATGGGAAGATGAGGGTATGCATAGATTTCGAGATCTCAACAAAGCTACTCCAATGGATGGATACCCAATGCCGTTGCCGATTTATTAGTGGATGCAAGACACGGGTTATGAAGTTATTAGTTTTATGGATGGCAATGCTGGCTACAACCAAATTTTCATGGCGCTTGAAGATATTGCAAAGAGCGCATTCGAGATGTCCTGGTCACATTGGATTGTTTGAGTGGATAGTGATGACATTTGGATTAAAGAATGCCGGTGCAACTTATCGAGAGAGCCATGAACTATATCTTTCATGAGTTAATTCGGCAAGATTGTAGAAATTTATATTGATGATGTAGTAGTCAAATCCAGAGACCATGAAGGACATTTAGCCGATTTAAGAAAGACTTTGGAGTGCACAAGGAGACATGGCTTAAAGATGAATCCAAACAAGTGTGCTTTTGGAGTCTCGGCTGGTGAGTTCTTAGGGTTCTTGATCCACAAAGGAGGGATAGAAGTTGGGAAAAAGAGCATGGAAGCAATAGACAAAGTTGTGCCCCCAACTAACCTTACAGAGTTGCAATCATTGCTGGGCAAGGTCAATTTCGTGAGAAGATTCATATCCAATTTATCAGAAAGAGTATTGCCTTTCTCTCCATTGTTGAAGCTCAAGAAAGATCAGAAATTTGTCTGGGGTGACATACAGCAAAAGGCTTTTGATGAAATCAAGCAATATATGAAGGCACCACCAGTGTTGGTACCTCCACAACTTGAGAAGCCTTTCAAGCTGTATGTGGCGGCCGATAGCCTAACAATAGGATCGGCCCTTATGCAAGAGTTTGATGGAAAAGAGAGAGTAATAGCTTACCTTAGCCGAAAACTGTTAGATCCTGAAACAAGGTATTCGGCTATAGAAAAGCTCTGTTTGTGTGTTTATTACTCATGCACCAAATTTCGGCACTATTTGTTAAACGCCGAATGTGGTGATATCTAGTTTTGATGTAATTAAACACATGTTGTCAATGCCGATTTTATGGGAGAATCGGCAAATGGGTATTAGCACTGTCGAGTTTAATTTAAAGTATGAGTCGGCAAAAGCAAGTGAAAGGACAGGCAATTGCCGATTTTATTACTCAACATCGTGATTTATCTGTTGATATGATTAACATTGCCCCATGGGCATTATTTTTTGATGGATCATCATGTGACAAAGGTGGTGGTGCTGGTATTCTTTTGATATCCCCACGTGGAAAGATATTTGAGTTTGCTTTTTCAATTGAATATCCTGTCACTAACAATCAAGCAGAGTATGAGGCTTTGCTTAGAGGGCTTCGGCTGTTGGTAGAACTGAAGGCTGTTGCTGTTGAGGTATTTGGTGATTCTGAATTGGTAATCAATCAGTTGACAGGACAATATGAATGCAAAAATGATGTACTGCAAGGGTACCATGAACAATGTAGGGAACTTCGAAAAAGTTTTTCGCAGTTACTTTGCATCATATACCCAGAGAGCACAATGGAGAAGCAAATAAATTAGCTCAAACGGCATCTGGATATCGGGAAAATCATGAAGTCTATACAGCAGAAGAAGATGTTTTCAATTCTGATCAGATAAGTAATGACTGGAGAAGTGACATTATCAACTATCTGAAAGACCCATCTCAAAGAGTTTCCCGGAGGCTCAGGTATAAGGCACTTAAATTTGTGCTTCTTGATGATCAGTTGTACCACAAGTCTATAGATGGAGTGTTGCTCAAGTGCTTGAGCCAAGAAGAGGCTAAGAAGATTATGTTTGAAGTCCATGAAGGAGCTTGTGGTGCACATCAGTCGGCCTACCGAATGAAATGGATAATAAGGAGGACAGGGTACTTTTGGCCAACTATGTTGGAGGATTGCTTTGAATATTACAAAGGGTGTCGAGATTGTCAGATATTTGGTAATGTTCAAAGAGCACCTGCATCTGCTCTGAATCCAATAATTAAACCTTGGCCGTTCAGAGGATGGGGTATAGATTTAATTGGACAGATCAATCCTCCATCTAGCAAAGGACACAAATTTGTGTTGCTGGCAACAGATTATTTCACCAAGTGGGTTGAAGCTATCCCTTTGAAAAAGGTCACATCGAGAGAATATGATCGGTTTTTGTCAAGGAGCATATAATTCATAGGTTTGGGATTCCACGAGACCATTACAACCGATCGGGGAACTCGGTTCACTTCTTCGCAGTTTTGTGACTTTGCCGAAAGCATGGGGATAAGGTTATATAATTCTTCTCCTTATTATGCGCAAGCCAATGGCCAAGCAGAGGCGTCAAATAAGATCATGATCAAGATTATTCGTAAGAAAATCGATGAGAAGCCAAGGAGATGGCACTTGGTCCTTAATGAAGCATTGTGGGCTTACCGAATGGCTTGCCATGGATCCACACAAGCATCTCCATATGAATTGGTTTATGGACATAATGCTATAATGCCTTGGGAGTTGCAATCGGGATCAAGGAGAGTTGAGTTACAAAAGGACCTCGAGTAAAAAGATTATAAGGATCTCGATGATGGATGAGTTAGAAGATTTGCATTTGATTCGTCTTAAGGCCTTGGAGAACATTGAGAAGAATAAAATACGTGTTGCCAAGTACTACAACAAGAGAGTTAAAATTAAGCAATTTGCGTAAGGAGAATTGGTTTGGAAAACAATATTGCCAATTGGTACCAAGGACGAGAACATTCGGCAAGTGGTCTCCGAATTGGGAGGGACCTTTCGGGTTGTCGGTTGTGCGCTCGGCAATGCGTATATATTGAAGACGCCGTTTGGAGAACAGCTTACTAGAGCCATCAATGGCAGATACCTTAAGAAGTTTTATCCAAGTATCGAAGTTGGATCTTAACTATGGCTCTGATATGGATGTGGCATAGCCGATTGAATAAACCTTCAGAGCAAAGAAAAGAAGATGGAGAAAAATAGCCGGTATTATTGTATCGCCTCTAGTACAAAAATAGCCGATATCGTGTGTATCGTCTTCGTAACAAAAATAGCCGATACGGTTGTATCGCTTTAGCCGATTTTTTAAAAAAATTTAAAGTGAATAGTTTGATCTTATCTCTCAACCGATAGGTTTATCGGGAGAAGATAAAGAGAATTGAAGTGCTATGCTACAAACCGTCAAGTCGTGGAATAGTGCCAAGATCTAATCGTTGAAGTGACGTCATGCGTTCGAGAAGATTTCATTCGGAAGAGTGTTGCGGTTAAGTTCTAGCTAAGGAAAAATTTGCAAGAAGCAAATGAGACAGATTTAAACATCATCACAGACAAGCAAGAACAAGAAGGGGACCAACATTCTTCATTAAGATTTTATTTACAACCCGCGCCAATCCTAATACAAGCTACTCCTCTTCTTCATTGAAGAGCTTGTTGAGGACGGACTCGGGTTGGTGGCGTTGGCCATGGCGCGGCGTGGGCGTCGTACCCCGCCAGAGGCCCTCGATGTCGTCGACCTCGTGGGGAAGCCCGCCGCGGAAGCCGGTCGGCATCGGAGCGTAGTCGTCCCCGGCCCAGACGACATTCCCGCTGTGCCTAGGGAGGTGCCGAGACGCACGCCATGAAGGGCAACTTGGTCGACCGGACCGTGGATCGCCTCAAGACGATCTCGCGTGGTCGCCCCGGGCATTCACGTGATTGGCCGCGCCGTCGCCGCCACCTTCAGCGATCCGGCTCCGCGGTGAGGTCTCGCAAAGGAACATAAGATCGATCGGGAGCGAGATGAATCGGGAAGAACAGAAAATCGAAAACATTTATTGAAGAGCAAATCTCGGTTACGGCTCGCTCGGCTAGCTTGTCCTCCAACTCCAACCGAGCGATCCCAAACTTCTTGGTCTCTTCACCAAGAAGCTCCATCGCCGTCGTCCCGCTCAAGGCGGTATGCGGCCGCGTCATAAGTATCGCGGGATTTCCTCATCGTTCCTGTCCCAGATAGGACGGTACGAGGAGGAGGACCCCGACGAGGTCGAAGCGGAGGCCGGTGCCGGAGCAGGAGCAGGAGCCGGGCCGGAGCCGGAGCCGGCGCGGGCGAGCGTCCAACGCCGCGGCCGGCGCCCGAAGCGCCATTGGCCGAGGCCGATCCTCGCCATCCTACAAACAACGTGCAATCAAGATCGGCTAAACAAGAAAGAAACCGCAAATAAGATAGGGAGGTTATCTCTTCGCAGACGGCGACCACACGGCCGCTTCCCTCCCTTGCGTCCGCCCCGCAGAGCAGGAGCGGAGGCGGAAGAAGGAGTGTGGGTGCCGGCCCGAGCGACCCGCCTCCCGGACGTTGGCGATGTAGTCGCCGGTGTTCCCGACGCCCCGAAACAGATCGAGAAGATGAACAACCACAAGGGGCAAAGACCCAAATCGGGTGAAGATTATCAACTAGCGCAACTCAAGAGATTGAAGATCTCACCGCCGGCGCCGCTTGCCGCTTTCCTCCGCCTCGTCCCGAGCAGACGCTTGTTGCGATCGCCGCCGCTCGCCATTGGTGGTGGTTGGGGCTTTTGGGGCTTGAAGGCAGAGGAAGTGGAAGAGATTGAGGAAGATGGCAACTGCTTGTGCTTGATGTGATGATGGTGGGAGCCGATCGGCCCTATTTATGAACGTGGGAGCCGTGGCGATGATCAAGGGAAAGCCAAGCGACGGGATAGGGTTTCCACACTCATGGGCCGATGTTGAGTTGGGCCGAGCCCATCACCACCGGCGATTCGGTTACCATACGCTCGGTCGGCTAAATAGCCGATAGAGCTATTCGGCTAAAATTGGCACTTGAGGCAGCAACGATTACGTTCGGGCCGATGTACACATCTATGAGTGCGTCGTAATTAGAAGAGCCGAATAGCAACGAAGAGAAGAAAGAGAAAAATGAAGATTATCTACTTTTCAAGAGAAAAGAAATTGTTTTCAAGTATGACAAAAGGTCAAGCCTAAGTGTCTACATCTTCAAATACAAGCCAAGCATCTATACATTTAGGAAAGAATTGATAACTCGCAAGAGCATCAATCTTGATTCGGTTGGCTTCATCAAGAGCTTTTGGTCCTCTTCTTCAGAATCTTGGATGTTGGACAGTTTGCTTTTGATTTGCCGCGTCTCCTTGATGACTGATTGTATTTTGGATTTAGCCGAATCAAGAGATGGCAAATTTGCGAGCTTAGTTTCATGAGACTGAATGTTGGCATTCAGTTGAGCCAATTGGGCTTCAAGTTTGGTTTTTTCTTCTCTCATGACCTGCAGCTCTGGTTCTAAAGTGCTCAAGAGGTGCTCAGTTGACTTGATGCCAGAGTAGAGCTCCTTGGCCTGTTGCTCCTTGGCCACCTTTCTTTTCTCCAGATCAACTTTGGTGGACATATTCTTGTGTGCTCTCTTGATAGCAGCAAAGTGATCATCAAGGTGTGATAAAGCATCTATGGCGGCCTTGAGATTAGAGGGAAGCTCTTGATCAATAAGCTCTGCTATTTCCCTTATTTTGTCTGAATCTTGGGCCAAAGCAACAATATCCTTTTTCAGAAATGAGATTATATCCTTTAGCTTGGCTTGACTCTCTGATGATAATTGCTGGTTGGAAGAAACTTCATCATCTTTATCCCCAGCAAACTCTTCAGCGATAAGGGAAAAACTGGCTTGAGGGTGAGCAGTGTCCTGTTGATGAACAAGGAAGGTAGTTTAGCCGAATAATTCAGTTTGAATTGAAAAAATAGCCGAGTGGAGTAAGGATAATACCTCTGCGACAATTACTTGATCGGTTGCCTCCTGAATAACATCAATGTGTTGGGTGGTTGATGCCACAGTCACTTCAGGATTGACGATATCATGGCTTGGTACGTTTTGAACTATCAAGGTTGTTGAAGCTTGAAGTTCTTGGAGAAGGGGTTCTCCTTGTTCGGTTCCGATGAGAAAGATTTTCTTGTTTGCTTTTCCTTGTTCACTTGCTTGGTCATCTACCTGGTGCATGCTACTGGTAGGCTCATTAGTGTTTGCTTGACCAGTAGAGGCTCCAGGAGAGTTCTCCAAGATCACTACCCTGTCAGGACTTTGAGGGTTGGCCTGTATCTGTTGAAAGAAAGTGATAAGTGCAAACACATTTGCAGAGGACAATAAGGGGTCAAAAGCATTCATACCTGAGAGAGTGGCTTAGCTTTCTTTGATCTTGTTTTCTTGGGAATTGCAGTGTCCTTGATAGGGGAAGAAGGAGTTTTTCTTTTGAGGTCCTTCAGAAGCACTGTGTCATCAGCAGGTATTTTGTTGAATGCTGTCAGATTTGGAGCATCATGTCCAAGAGCAGCTATGGGGCCAGGTTGCCGTATTGAACCTTTGGAGGACTTGGAGGAGCAATGTCTGTTCAAAAGAGATGTTTAGAAACGAACAGAGACATAAAGTAAAAGGTAGCCATAAGCATGTACCTCATCATCGAGAGGAGAATGAGGGCATTAAGACTTGGCATAAAGGGTGGACTTGTGCTCGAATATGTGAGAATGCCATTCCCGCCACCAAAGGTTGAATGAAGGATGAGCGGCTTCAATTATCACCGAGGGTTGGGTTCATATATTGGAAGCTTGCATCCAAGATTGAAAACTTTATTGGCCTCGATGATATTCAGCAAAGACTCCCTCGGGTCCGATGATGCTTGAAAAATATGGCCTTGGGGGCAATTGACCGAGTCCAAACCGCCCGGCAACCATATTTGGATTATAAAATTCATAAGTTGAGCTTATCAACCGACCATGGTGAAATTCTGGCAGAGCACGGGGCTTGATGAAAGAATTGAAAATGTCCCCGGAGTCATCATCTATGCAGCCCAACTCATAGCTGAATCGGGGGAGAGTTAAATTTTCATTCTCCCCGTAGGGAAACCAGATCATGTGATTGAATCCCTTGTAGAAGATTTTGAAAAGATGGCCCAGGTCTAAGTCAATAATGATTGAAGATGCAGCCTCTCCATATGTCCGACAAGATTTGTATCGGGGTCTTCACCTTCAAAGATAATTAATTGAAGGAAAGTTCAGATTGTGGAGATCTACGAGACAATCGATGCATATATAGTTGCAACCACATCCGGAGGAGCCACCATGGTCCATTGACACGGGAGATTTCACCCCGATTCCTCATCTACGGGACGTAATCCGGTGCATCATGTGGTAGAAAGCTCCCAGCAGATATTTGCCCAAAGGAATCAGCTTGCCCGTAGCCAATTCTTCACCATCACTATGTGATTCAGAGTGGGCTCATTGGACTTGCCACGAGAAAATGAATCGCATAACCACATGTTCATGAATGCCCTATACTCTTTATCGAGACACGGGGGCCGGTTGAAGCATAAGTCCTGGACATACTTGGCCCAGCCTCCTCCCGATTTGAGCGCATCGTGAGCTAGTGCTTTTGTATTTGAATGGGTATGTTGGCTTGGTGATGTTTAAACCCGGTCATCATAAAGATGTCTCGAGAGAGTGATTGACATTGGGCCATGACCGAAGATGAACGCATTGATGGCGTCGGACCGGAAGTGGGAAGCGGCTATCGGGAGGGAGTCATTCTTAGGCATTTCGGCTAAAGAAAGCTCCAAACAAAGGTGCTGAATATCTTGAGATTCCCAAAAATCACTTGCTCCGGATCGCATCCTACGGTACCAATCACGCCATCCCGTGATTGAAGGAAGGGCCATGTTTTGAAAGTATTCGGCCATCTTGTTTGGGGGAGAAATCCTAGACTTAAAAGGGATCCTCGGGGTTTCCTTTTCAATAAATTCCCTTGGATTGGGGTCTCCCGCGGACCAAGAAAAAATGATCCAGACACGCAAGATTGGAGATCAAGATCTCATTCTTCATTTCCTTTAAGAAGAAATTGAAGCGAATGGATCAAAAGGTGCATCTGGAAATTGATTCAGAAAGAATTGCCGAATAGGTAAAGCAAGTAGGGTTACCTCTAGAAGCTCTTCTTGAGTTCCTGTTGCCATAATGGAGCTGGTTGAAGTCTCCATCGCCATTGAAGACAACAACGAACGCAGATCTCGTGTGGCGGTCTGCGGGCGTTGGCGGTCTTGACCTAGATGAGAAGCACTGACAGTCAATTTCGAAATAAAATCCTTTTATCTCGAAATTGAGGGGGCATGTGTTAACACCAGAATTTGGTCAGGAATATGACAGGTGGACCCGCAAGGAACAGAGAGGGCAATTCGGCAAATGCGTATGCGGTCGACTAATTTCCATGTGTTCGGCAAATGACCAAGCGGTCGGCAACCGTTTCGTTTGAAGGCGAAAGAAGGAAAGATGAAGCGACCAGAGAAAGGGAAGGAGTCGTGATAATCGAGGACTCCGATTATGGATAGAGTTAGCGTGTCTTTGTTTTTCCAATTTTGTTTAAGATAGCTCGTAAGTGCTTAGGATTCGTGTTCTGTCCGGGGTATAAATATAAACCCTCGACCATTGTAATAAGGGTTCACAACCAAATCAATACAACCGCTACGTGCCACCCTTCGAGTCCTTTAGTCGTGTCGTCGAGTTCTTCGAGAGGGCCAATCGATCCGTCGACCTCCGTAAGTCCCGGCAACCTTGCTATCATGTCTAGTATCGTGCGGCGGATTTAGATTATGATGCAAGTAGTCTCATCCGTTTTGCTTAGTATCGTGCGGCGGATTTAAGCTTAATGATGGGAAGTTTTTGCTTGTGCCTTGTATCGTGCGGCGGATTAAGACATGAGTAAAGATAGTTATCGGCTCTCTTAGATTTGGCAAGATCTAATAGATTCATTAAGTTATCACGTGTTGCTTGCTTTATTTAATGTTTAATTATTTGCAACACTCTTTTGCCCAATCTAGATTGATACTCTTTCGGCTTGTTGATCGTTCCTTTCATGTTTATTCGATATCAAGTAGATCAATTTCATATAGCCGAATTAGATCGATCTAGATTGTTACGTGTTGCGGGTTCATTCACGTTAGATGTAGATAAGCCTTGACAGGACCGGGTACCGTGCGGCAGATGCAGGTCTTTGGGTTACTCTAGAGCTAGTCATCCGGTGGACTAGAGATCGGTTTAATCTGATAGGTTTCTTTTACATGTTACTCGTTTGTTCCTTCTTCATGGACCCCGATTTGGCAATCTTGCTGATACGGTTATGCTTAAACATGTGACGAGTATTTATAGATCTGTTAGGTAATTGCATGCTTTTAGCTCTTTATTGTTAGATTGTATCATGCGGTGGATTGATCTAGCAAAGAAGGAGTGGTGTAAATTCATAGTGAGTGGTATCATGCGGTGGATTAGCTTGCTTGGGTTTATGCTTGACGGGTTTATGAAGGCTAGACGTGCGCAGACTAGTTGGAATAGCCTATGCATGTGTTATTTAGTAGATTTATATTTATAAGTTACTTATTCTTAATTATTAGTGCTTGATGATGCTTTAAACCTGAGATATAGTTTGATATGCTTTAAAGATTTAATCTTGTTCAAACATGTCTTCATCTACTGTATTCGGCAAATTCGTTCGTTTACATCGTTATGTTACTTTAGCCGAATGAACTGCAACTGTTGGCGATAGCTTCTATAGCTATGTGTCGTCGTAAGTGGCTTCGGGGCCGTAAAGATGGAAGCGTCGGTTTCACCCAAGACGTTCCAGTTATGATCTTACTTGTTTTCTCCCTTGTCGATTTTCAGGTCAAATCGATCGGCACGCCATCACGGATTCGAGACACCGGGCACCCGATTGAAGCTAGGCTTTCCGGCTTGCTGTGTGTGAGACACAGTGCGCCACATTTTGTGTCAAATACTAGACATGATAGCAAGGTTGCCGGGACTTACGGAGGTCGACGGATCGATTGGCCCTCTCGAAGAACTCGACGACACGACTAAAGGACTCGAAGGGTGGCACGTAGCCGGTTGTATTGATTTGGTTGTGAACCCTTATTACAATGGTCGAGGGTTTATATTTATACCCTGGACAGAATACGAATCCTAAGCACTTACGAGCTATCTTAAACAAAATTGGAAAAAAAAGACACGCTAACTCTATCCATAATCGGAGTCCTCGATTATCACGACTCCTTCCCTTTCTGGTCAGCTTCATCTTTCCTTCTTTCGCCTTCAAACGAAACGGTTGCCGACCGCTTGGTCATTTGCCGAACACATGGAAATTAGTCGACCGCATACGCATTTGCCGAATTGCCCTCTCTGTTCCTTGCGGGTCCACCTGTCATATTCCTGACCAAATTCTGGTGTTAACAATCAACCTTTGGAAAGCTGTCATATACTAGCAGTGGTGGAGAAGGTTATCAGTCAATGATGCTGGTGTTGTCCAACCGTGAAGTTGGTGCCAAATCTGACTTCCGTGATCTCTCGGAGGAACTGACTTCTCTGCAACGCAGGCAAGCCCCAGACATACAGCCACTCTTCTGTTTTATAAATGCTTTATCACACCTCAAGTCTAGTGTAATGTGCATTAAGTAAGTAGGAGATGATTGATACCGTTGATGCATGATTACCTTGATCTACATTTATAGCCCGATGATATCCCATTAGTATGTGTAGGTCGATCTCTTATGCTTAGTAATGCTTAGACTTTGGTAGAAGTCGAATGATGGTTTCATTATTCGCGAGAAATAGGTTTACCTTGTTTCTCCTGACCTAATGACGGGTCATGAGAGCATGTGAATGTGAATGTGAATATGGTAATATTAAATCGAGACAGAGCAGGTAACTTGCATTGGGAAAGGAGTCCCTCTGTAGTGTTTCCGTTTGTGTCGACCTAGGACCCATTCGATGTAGGCCTGTGTGTGGTCGAGACTTTGCAACTAGCCACATACTCCGGTAAGCCTGATATCTCGGCTATTCCAATCTGTGAAATGACAATTGCGCATTGGGAGTGGAGAGATGGCGGAAGTAGCGTGTACCCACCCTACTGGAATTTGGTAGGGCGGTGGAGTACTGTGCTCTCGGGTAGCGCGGTCCGGTTCACGTTTCGGAGGATCTGAGTGAAGGTTGATCTGGGACCTGCATATGTCATGTGGTTAGGGATCCCCAGTTGTGTATAATCAAATCGCATCGTCGTTGCTCCTGGGTTATGGACACTCGACCCTCTGACCACTCATCGTATTTAATCAATGGAATATGGTGATTATGGAAAAGTGATGAAGAGATGGATGTGAGATGTGTTGCTTAAAGAAGTGATTGATTTAGATTAAGTGCAAATTGGATACTGGTAATAATTAATGCGCCACTAAAATATTAAAAGTAAGGAGCTACTTGTAGTTGCTTTTCTGCAAAACTCCTCTTTTCTAGCTCCACTACTCCCCTTAAGCCTGGCATATCCTTGGAGTCTTTTCTTTTCGTCGAGCAAGTCTTGCGGAGTACAGTTGAGTACTCAAGGTTTGTTAACCCCTGTTGCAGGTTTTAACTGGTGCTGCTGGTCAGGTCATGTCGGTGGGCTCGACGTGATTTGGTTGTCCTCTCCTGACTTAGGTGCTCTACCTAAATTGTCTTCTATAGTTCTACTCGACTTCCGCAGTCTAAGCTAAGTTTATAAAAGTTAACTTAATTATGATTTGTAAATTTACTGTTTCAAATTCTTCCGCACTCTCATATAAATTTTGTATCAAATGTTATAATGTTGTAGTTACTCCTTTGTTGATCCTGGTATGAGTTGTTAAATGTGGATGATTCGGGTTTCACGAGGACACCCGACAGAGCTTCCTAGGTCATCTGGTACACATGCATAGCCATCGGAGGCCATTGAGGCAACGACAGTTACATGTGGGCTATATAATTTAGGAGGTTCTGCCACACTACCCTCATCCATCTAAGCCTACATATCGTTCCAGACTTCCAGGTAACCCAGTTGAGGACACGAGGATCGTGATACCAAGCTCCATGGGATTTGCAGCTCTCTGATTATTTTGTTTTGACTCTAGTAGGATGTCACACCAAGAATTTGAGGTAGGTTCTATGCCCTACCTCCCACGACTGCTGTTAGGACTTGATCCATTGGAATGGGACAAATCCACACCTGTTGGGCTTACGACCTCTTATAGCTCGAGGAAATACTTGTATTGACAACATCAGCAGCTGTTGCAGGATCGGAATCAACAAAAGAGAAGTCTGCACTAGTCAAGGTTGTGTTACAAGATGCTGCCAGTGCTCTCCCAAGTCGTCTAGCAAATACCTTGCTCCCAAGGATTCATTCACTCTCTGATCATGTTAATTATTGTAAAAGAAATATGGAAACACAGTAGCATGTAAGTAGGAGCTTTATTGCAATGTACCTGTACTTCTAACTGCCCATTTATGTAGGAGTGGAGGGGAGGTCACCATTGCACTAAGTTTCAACTAGTATGCTTGTCACTACTACAGAAATGAATTTGCAAGACACCCATCTGGACCCCTCCGCGGTGGACACATTTTTAGCCCGTCACGGTTAATGCCATGATTTCCTGAGGCGGGCATTTTTTTATTTACAGTCGCAGGCACTTTTGCCGGCCACAGTAAATCGATTTACCATGGCAGCCATCTTAAGCGTTCCCCACGGTAAATAGATTTATCGAGGCAGGCATATTATAAAGCCCACTTCCAGAAATAGGGCCCAAGCACCCAGGCCAGAGGAAGCCCATCTCGGTCTTTCCTATTGGGCTCGTATATAAGTGGCATTGAACCCTAGCCTCACTCTCAAGCGCTCCCTAGCTCTTCCAGCCGCCTCCCTCTCTCATCGCCATGCTCCCTTCCTTCCCCAAGCTCCGGCACGCCAGCCTCCCCTCCCTTCCTCAAGCGCGCTAGCCGCCCCTCCCTCTCTCCAACGCATTGGCCGCCCCTCCCTCCTAAAGCGCCGGCCCCTCCTCTCTCCAGCACGCCGGCCGCCCCTCCCTCCTCCAGTGCCGGCAGCCCTTCCCTCTCTCCAGCGCGCCGGCCATCTCCCTCTCTCCAGCGTCTCCGGACGTCCACTTCGATGGCGCACCGGTCTCCTCCGGCCGGATCGAAGACGCAGCAGTGTCCTCTGGCTAGATCAAAGGCACAGCGGTGTGGAGGGCTCGACATACCTCAAGGGCGGCGGCAGTAATGGAACGTATGCCTTAGGCCCAAACTCTCTCTGCTCTTGGATCTGTCCCTCACCATCTCCCTCCCTTGCTGCTCTTGGATCCATCCCTCACCATCTCCCTCCCTTGCAGATCTGTCGCCCTCCACCTTCACTCCGGCGGTGCTCCGGTGATGGCCCTGCTCTCCTCCGGATTCGGTGGCATGAGGAAGACGACAGCCAAGACAATGAGCTCTTCCTGGTGGCCCTGCTTGGCACGCGGCGCGCGGATCCTGGTGGCGAGCAGGTTGGCGGCGCGGGCGGCTCTTCCCGGTGGTGAGCAGACCCACGCTGGCCACCCCCTCTAGTGGTAGATCCAGGCGCGGATCTAGGGTTCATGCATCCAGTTCTGGGCTGACA
Source organism: Themeda triandra (assembly GCA_018135685.1). Lineage (NCBI taxonomy): Eukaryota > Viridiplantae > Streptophyta > Magnoliopsida > Poales > Poaceae > Themeda > Themeda triandra. Next base: position 13,994 of record JAENPR010002474.1, read on the forward strand.
ACGGGTTCGCCAATAGGCTAGGAAACAGGCCCCTGGTGGGCTTGTGGATTTTTTATTTTTTGAAATGATTAATCGAGGCGGACATCCTAACTTGTCCGCTGTAGGATCGAGATGGCGGACTAGAGGGGGTGAACAGTCCTTTCTAAAACTTATCGCACCGACTAACCGAAACAAATGCGGAATTAAAACTATCGGTCTAGCCAAGACTTCACCCCTTTAACTATAACTCCACAAGCACCTTATAAAAGATCCTAAACAAGAAATAAGGTGCCGGGCTAGCTAGTGCACACTAAACAACTCTAGCCTGCAAGGTTATTGTTGACGGTAGTTATACCCTATTTTTACACTATGAAAACCATCAACAAGACATTCCTTCTAGAAGGAAACAGCCAAACCAATAGTAATATAGGTACAATTAACTTGGTTCCACATGTACATGGTACTATTTGGTTGCAGGCACTAGAACCGGTATGTTTTAGGGACCAGAAGCCTAAGATGAAAGAAATAGCAATAAGCAAGAAATGATCAATCAACAAGTTGATAGAACCATCTTCACATCCTTGGATTTGGGAGACAGTGTGCAAAAGCTAACACACTGGGGCCACACCATGGGGATCGGCCGATCCCATGGATGTGGGTCCAGCCTGTGCCAAGCTGGTATGATCCAGGAGAAGCACTCCCAGGCTAATCTCCACCCTTAAATCACAAGTACACTTGAAATCAACGTTGGAGGGTCAAAGCACAAGGATTCATGGGCCCACAACTTAGGAACCGACGTGCCAAGAAATAAACCAACACTTGAGACTTGCTCCATGACATGTGGGGACAACAGATGAAGGAAGTTGGTGGGTCCACCCTGTCATAAGGGGGATCGGCCGATGCCCCCATGGTGGAACCCAAAGAGCAGCATCACTCCACCGACTTCAACATTCCTCCAGGGGACCTTGGCTGGGCCCACATGCCATGAGAGGGGATCAGCTGATCCCCCCTTGGTGGGCCTAGGAGCTCAGCTTTGCTCCATCGGCTCTCTGCATGCCTCCAATTATGATGATCAATCCCCATCCAAGGTCGGTTCTAAGGCGGTTTATCCAAGGGTGGAGGTGGAGAGGCACACAGATCGATGATGTGGCAGTGGAGTAGCCCCTACTCCACCTTCCTACTTGGAGTAGCCCCTACTCCACCTCTCCACTATAAATAGACCCCTGCCCCTCATTTGTAATACACACCTACACATATTATACTATTCATTCTTGGTAGTAGTGTCCCTCTGGCGGTTTCTCTCCGCCAGTTGTAGAGAGGGAGTTCGGGAGAAGAGCCGGGCCTGTCGGAGTCTCTCCTGCCTTCTGCCTCTCCAGGTCTTGTAAGTTTAGCTCAGGTTCGAATATTTAATTAAGCATTCAGTTATATTATTGCAGTCTTTACTGGTTCCTTGTTTACTATTTAGTATTTATTATTTAGTATTTACTTACTACATAGTATATACTAGTGTGAGTGCTTTACCTTGTGCACGGGGAAGAGTAGTAATTGATAGTGTAGATGTGGGGTCTAGGCTATTAATTGCCCTGGTTTGCATTCAGTTCAACGGATCATAGTGGTAGCCGGCAGGTGGTGACAGCCCTGTCCGGCCTACGTATTCCACCACGTTAGTTCTGCTCTGTAGGACCTAGGAGTGGACTCGTCTACTCTTGTGAGTTGGTTGGTCCTAGGCGTCTGAAGTAGAGACTTTAGTGATTGCTCTTTGCTCAATTATCTAGAGAACCTTAGCTCAATTATACAAGAACCTCTCATCCCTTTTCATCACCACTCTTGGACTACCTGGCTTTAGATTAGAACACTTCACGTTCCCTGTGGATAAATATGATACCTTGGAATACTCCCGGGTGAAAGCTACAATGGTACTTCGTGCGCTTGCGAAATTATTTGCTATTGCTAAGAATTGCCAACAAGCTTTCCGGCGCCGTTGTCGGGGAACGTTAGCTGTTCTTGATCTAGAACCTAGTGGTCCAGTAGTCCATCAATCCATTCAACCTACCCCTTCCATCATTTACATCATGAACCAAACACCCCTCTTCCAATATGGTGCTCCAAAGAGCGATAGTTTGGAACCATCTAAATCATCCAAAGCCATCTTGGCTGATCGCTATGAGCTTCACCCAGCTTTCATAGCGATGGTTCGGGAAAACCCCTTTTCTGGGAGCGAAGATGAGAGTCCATATACTCATTTGCGTGAGTTCGAGCAATTGTGCTTGTGCCTCCACATTCAAGGCATGACACGAGATACTTTAAAATGGAAGTTATTCCTGTTCTCTTTGATAGGGGTAGCTAGACATTGGTATGATCGTCACGTAAAGAGTGTACATGGAGAATGGGAAGCCCTTCAAACCAAATTTTGCCTAACTTTCTTCCCTATCAAACGAGTTGTCCATCTTCGATCGGAGGTCCTAAAATTTAAGCAGAAGGAGAAGGAGTCTTTAGGTACAACATGGGTCCAATTTACAGACCTCGTGTCTTCTAGCCCTGACCTTGCTATCCCAGATCCAATCCTTTTACAACACTTTTACATGGGTCTTAGTAAGGATTCTGCCCAATTCCTTGACACATCTTATGGAGATGCTTTTCTTTATCTAGCTATGGGTGAAGGGAGAATCATTCTCGATAAGATCCTCGAGAACACCCCTTACACTGGGATTCATGACGAACTTCCCGATGAGTTACTAGAAGAGCCAACAAAGGAAGAGCGACAACCTTTAGAGGCCAAATCCATCGACCAACCTTCTGATCCCACCTTCGAAACATTGCCTGAACCTATTCTTCAACCCAACCTCGACCTTGATGATCACCCAAGTGTCTTCCCCTATGAGTGTTACGATGATTTAATATTTGAAGATTTTGGGAATGCGTCAAAACACCCAATGGAGGATAAACACACAAGGCATTGGTGCTACGAGGTCGATAAACCGAAGCCAGAGGAAGGTAACTCGATAGCTGAATCCACATCTTGCACATCCCTCAAACCAGCCATCGAGCCTGAACCTCATATCCCAAATCCTCAAAAGGAAGAATAAATTCTACCTTTTGTTTATCCTTCTAATTTCGAGTATGATCTTTCCTTCGAATCTGATTCGGAAGAGACCTAGAATTCATGGGTCCAAGAGTGAACTCTGGTGGGATTTGGGATACAAGAAACTCTTAGGGGAAAAGTGTTCAGTAATCCCATGGAAGAAGAGCCACAAACGTCAAAATTAAAATCTATCAACTCTTCTTCTATATCCTTCCATGACACATCCCCCGAGCCTATTCTTGATCCTAATAAAATCCCGTGTGCTCTACCCCATAAACCTCATGGTGATGAATCTCATTCTTATGGGAATTCATCGACAAATCTTGTAGAGGAAGAGCACTTAAGGCATGGGTGCCATTCTATCCAAGAACCTAATAGAAAAGACCAACGGCAACAACTAGAGCAAATAGAGAATCTCTCAACCGTTGTGAGTCAAGAATGGTTGGACGAGGCAAAATCATCCACCAAGATCGTCAAGACGCCCGATCATGTTAGGAGGATTAATTGCAACATCATGGGCATCTGTGGTGAGTTTTGCTATGAACCCAGCCTTGGGGTCAACATCATTCCTAAATCCTTTGTCTTTGACAAATCCTCTCAAGAACATTTATCATAATCGCGAAGCCTTCTTGAGCTTCCTTCTGGTCAAGTCCTTGACTGTGAAGGAGTTCTTAGAGCTATTCCTGTTGTGATAAATGATCTTAGAATCTCCCTAGATTTCCACATCTTTGACCTTCCCGGACTATCCCCTCATCTCACATTCATTGGAAGGTCAATCATAGAAAATGGTCTAGGAAGTTCAGCTCTGGAGTTGGCCATAGGTAGGGATTATATATCTATTTGGATCACACCATCCAGACAGGTAGAATCCAAACCTAGTTCCAATCCAAAGGAAGAGGTTATGTCGATCTCTCTGCTGGACTTGAATCAACCATGGTTCAAGGAGGCAAGACTTTGGCCAATGGGCATTCATGAGGAATCAGCTTTGGAGTTTAAAAAGGAAGATCGTGCCAATGAGCATGAAAGTTTCACCTTGGAACATTCACAGGATCCATGCTTGTCACAGAACCGCCCAATTTACATAAGCACAAGTGTTATTTATCAACGCCAAGGCATCGAAGAACACACTTGAGCCCATGTAAACCCGGTAGTCCATGAAATCACGAAGGATTTCGAACTTTTCCAACGATACACCCGAGATCACACAGTTCAGCAATTACAATTCACCTGATCATACATTTCGCATATAGTACATTTACAACATGGGTTTCCAATGAAACAATGTTACAAATCAGAGTTACACTTATTAGCGGAAAACGTTACTTTTAAAACACACACACCTACATATTTTTAACTATAGTGCCAGCTCAGAGTCGATATCCAACAAAAGCAATAGAAGAGATATAAGAGATGATCTTGCCCATTGATCTAACATCCTCCCGTAGTGGGATACAGGTCCACCTTGTTGCCACTCAACACGTCTTATGATCTGCAACAAGTGGGAATAAAACCCTGAGTACGTGGGGTACTCAGCTAGACTCACCCGTCTTAAACCAGAAAATAAAGGACTCTTATAAGCATATGCAAGGCCTTTGAAGTGGGTTAGCTGACTCCTTTGCAGAGAAGCACCATTTATCAGATTATATATATCTAAGGATGTGAACCTTTCATTTTAATTTAGCAATAGCTTATCATTATACCCTTTTCATACTAGGTGAGCACCTGTGCTAAAACAATCATATGGTGAAGTATGCATTCAAGGTAAACATCCAATTATGGTTGATCATTCCTCAACAACCTTGACAACATAACCACTTTCTGTACCACAAATGTAAGCCACTTAAGTCAAGTTACTCCTATCCAGGAATGATGGCGATTCGAATCAATTACTAACCAGCTAGCGATAATTTCTCACACAAACCACACTTCCCCCGTCGGGGTCGATTAGGTCACCGTTGGTACTATTCGGGTAAAGTCGCGGGATCGCTATGGAGTATTCTACACCCAAAGGTTATCCGATGCCAGGTCGCTCAAGACATGTCTGCCCACGGTACGATGCCAGGTAGCTCAGACATTCTTGCCCATGGTCACTCGGGCCTCTGACCACCCCGCCTCCATTCGGTGTTATGCCCTACATTTCGATCACCGACCCAAACAGAGCTACTAGGCTTCGGGGTTCCATAACGCCACCTATGTGTGAGAAGCGTTCAAAATGACTAAGTCCATACACTTGCGGTGTTCCTTACACCCCGTTTTGGTTATGTTTCAATCTTCCTTTCCGATCCAACCATTTCATGAGCAACTCCTATGCTCGCGGATGATTAAACTGAACCATCCGACTTCTACCGTGTCATTAAGCCAGGCTAAGCATTACTCGTCCTACACTTAATCCAGGGCAGGTATATCAAGTGGTCAAGGTAGGGTAATGCATCAAAGGTGTTATTCAACGCCTATAACTTAATGCAACATAAACAATAAGAGGACACAAGTGAGTTTTGGCAAACCGTAGGAGAAATGCTCCAGGGCTTGCCTCTCGTTGTCGAGCGTGGTCGAGGTTTCGAATGCTCGATCACTCCTCGTCAGGTTCCTGATCACCTCCTGTGCGGGAACTTCCTTCACGACTTGTCTTTCGGGATCCTTGTCCTTCTCGACGAATCCCTAATCGTGATCCTGGAATGATGCATGTGTGCGTATATGAATATATAATTGTTGGTACATGCATGATCATGAATGGTCGATGACTATGAATGCTCATGCAGCAATGATCCTGTTACATCTGTCACTAGCAATCAAGCCTGTAAAGCCAAAGATTCTAAACCTAAACATTATCATCCTAACCAATTCATCTTGACCCACTACTTAACACTCAATTATACACACACTAATCACCAAGAACCCTTAACATTAAGCTTAGCATACAACACCCCACAATCAAATGTCACTACCCATTATAGGCCTACAACCAGTAGATCAGTAATTACATCATAACTAAATATCTATGAATCCAGTGAACATGATTGAAGACAATCTAGAAAGCTTATGAAATTGCCCACAATTCATCTAAAGACATCAGACCCTGATTCATCAGTTCACTGGCCCTAAAACGGACAACATCAGGACTGAGTCCTGGTAATTCAGCCACTAAACACTGCTGTTTACCTAATTGCAATGGCCATAACTCCCAAACTATCTATCCAATGACCACCAAATTTTAACAGTGGATAGCTCAACTAATACACTAACTATCATCTATAGACAAGTTACCCAGAAAACCCACTTATAATTGGGTTAACCATAGCATTAGTGGATTAACCCCTAATTTGACCAAGCATGAGTTGATCAGCAACACCTAGTTATACTCATCATAAAATCCTACAAAAATTACAGTAGATATAAGAGTCTTTTACTCCAGTGCCATCAAAAAGGTTGGTTTGCTCCTCCACGTCCCTAAAAGATGGCCTCTATCGTGTACGTCCCCGTGTCTCAAAAGCTTTCTCTCCCACGCCATTCCGTCCGTTTTCAGCGCTAACGATGTGAACTGACATGTCAAAAGCCCGTTTTACCCCCACAGTAGGGTCCATTTGTCAGCCCGTGTGTGTTGGCCTCTTTTTTCTCTTCTCTTCTCTGTGCACACGAAGGAGCTCAAGCTCGCCATGAGCGTCGACGTCTTCGCTGCCATCCAGTGCAGACTCGGACTCCACGCTGACGCCATACCTGCTGGGCTCTCCGCGACGCAGTCTCACGTAAACCCGCACCGCAACAAACTCGCGAGATTGGAGTGCGAGCAGCAGCACGACCTATCTCTCCGCATCGCGCTGCAAGCGCCAGAGCGCGTGGGCCTCTGCGTGGAGCTGCACTTTGTCGAGGCGCACCACCGTCGTGCGGAACGCACGGCACCCGTCCTCGACGCTAGCGCGCAACACTGCGCACGGAGCGACTCCACGGTCCACTCTTGCTCTGCTTCACCCCGCGGTCGGAGCTCGTTGCCGGAGATGGCGAGCGCGCAGACGGAGCAGAGGTGGCGGCCTGCTCATGCTGGCGGCACGACAGCCATGGAGGATGGTTGAGCGGACTAGGGGCTTTGCTCTTGTGTGGATGCGGCCACGGCGCCTCGCCGATGCACGGCATGGTGGCACGGATGTGCTTGCTGGCGGCGACATGAACCGGCGGCGAGCTCGCACCCTAGCGCATCCTGTGTATCAAATGAAAAAGTAGCGAGCCGATGAGGATCACCAGGTCACAACGAAGCTAGAGAAACAAACAAGAGGGCGAGAGATGCTCCGGAGGGGCCTGGCCATGGCGAGCGGCTCACGATGGCCATGGTGGGCACTGCAGCGAAGACGCCGGCGCTCGGGACAACTCCAGCCTACGAGACGCGCTATGAGCAGGCTACAGAGGAGCGCAAGGATGAGGTGGTCCTGATAGTGAAAGGAATTGGGGGGAGGTGGCATGACGACGATGAATTTGGCTTGCGGATCATGCATGCTGTCGCTGGGCACAGGAGCAGACAGCAAGGTGCGTGAAGATGAATTCGTGCGGCCAGGCCACGACATTCGATTTCTACTCTTCCACGCTGAAGACGCACTGGAAGCTGGACTACACGGGGAACGTGAGCCTTCGCGTGTGGAACGCCGAGTCGTTGACAAGCTCCTGCGCTCGTGATTGGAGCGTCCGAGGTGAGGGATCTCGTCGGGGCACCCGCTCGCGGTGCCCCTGCTCCGCGCACCCCTGCTCCCCGAGCTGCCTACCGCCGCGCAAGAGGTGGTGGAGGGGGTGGCGTGCTGCGACGACGCCGCGACACTGCGGCTCAAGGAGGTGGCCCTGGCGGCGATACTGGTGGACGGGGTGCTCGGCGTGGGCCGCTCAGGGGCGGAAGCGCCGCGCGCTACGCATGGACAGCGCCGCGTTCTTGGCTGCCAAGGCGTTTGCCACCGGGTTATCCCCTCGCACCATGGTCGCCCCCACACCGTGCTCGCCGGAGTACGCCGCGCACCCGCCGGACTCGAATCGAGGAGCAGCACGAGCAGGGAGCAGTGGAGGCGGGCAAGGAGCAGAGGCACTCGTGGTCGAGCTCCGCTCGCCGTCAGGCTCCGCTCACCGTTGTCCGGCCACCGTGCACGCCGGAGAAGGAGGCAGGGCCGGCGGCCTGAGTCCCGCTCCGCCCCGCGCCGGGTAGGCAGAGAAGGGGAGGGAGGCGGAGAGAGAGGACGCAACGAAGAGGATAAATGAGGGGTATTTTAGACTTCTCGATTGGATGGACCCACTCGTCAGAGCTTCCAAACGACGGAAACAAGCGGAATCCAGACGGAATGGCGTGAGAAAAAGAAGTTTCCAAACGCGGGGACGTACATGGTAGAATCCAACTTTTAGGGACGTGGAGGAGCAAACCAACTTTTTTGATGGCACTGGAGTAAAAGACTCTAGATATAACATGTCACATGAAACCCATCATCCCAATTTCACCCCATTTGGATGATCATACCATTCTACACAAAATTCACTAGGCAGCACAATTTAATTGGACCTAAAATACTTTGTGTTACCAAGTCAAGCAAACCAGGGATTTCATTACATCAGTGGCTAACTAATAGCATATAATGAGCCCACAAAAATTATCAAACCCATATCTTACCTACACAATTGATTTATGATTTATCTTAGACATAGGCAACAAATGGCACTTGAACTGCAACTCTTTATTTTCACATAACAAGTGACCATGTTAAGCATCTAACAGGAAGTGCATGTCAACACCAGACCAATAAGAATCACATTTTTCAGAGCTACCCATAATTACATATGGATTTTCCAAGATTAATTCCTATCTAATAATTAAATAAAACTACACAGGAAAAGTCTACAAACATGGCATATGACATTTTCTATGCATAGTACATCTCATAAGAAAAATATTGCAAGTTGAATCACCCAATTTGGACAAGAAATGAGTGAGATATGAATTTCCAAAGATTAAAACCGAAATCTGGAAATTCATTTCCCTTTATCTAGATAAGACAAACACTTTGCGCAGAGGCCCCCGGACTTTGCCATAATTGCGTGAGGCCAGATCTGCGAATCTTATGAGTCATGGCACTTTGCAGATCGACCCCTCACCTTTCTCTCTTTCTAATCAAGGATCCTTGCGCGAGGAAGAACAGAGGAGGCCGCCGGCCTCCGCGTCTCCGGCCGCAGTGGTGGCCCTCCGACACCGCCGAGCGGCGGCTAGGCACGCCGAGCCTCCCTCGCACCTATTGGTGCCGGCAGGACGTCGGAAGGTGGCCCGCGAGCCTCCTGCAGCGCCCGCCGGCGGACGACGGCCCGCGGCTCCAGCATCCAGCGGCCCCCGGTTGTTCCGAGGCCGGCCGAGGGGTGTCGGAGGTGGGGCTCGAGATGGTGAAGACGGAGCGGTGCTCGGCTGCCGTTGTGGAGGCTCGAAGCGAGATAAGAGCGGCTGCGACTTCGGCCAGAACGGCGGCGGCGCAAATCGGCCCGCTGGGCTGCGTCGGGCGTCGGCGCGAGGCGCGAGCAGGTGGCAAGGCTAGCACTACGCGAGGCGAAGGTGGTGGCGCGGCTGGCTGCAGCGAGGCATGCTTGCTGTGGTGATTCACCATGGCGACTGTAACGTCCCGCCTCCTCGAGGCCGGGCCCGCTTACATCTGGCCGCTTAACTAGGATATAGACTGCCCTCACAGACCAACACCTGTCTTTTCTGTGCACTTTGTCCTCACTCATGCGCACCCGGGAAAGACTTCCCGGTCGGTCACCCATCGCTCCAGGCTAAGCACGCTTAACTTTGGAGTTTTTAGAAGATGGGCTTCCGGAAAAGAAGTTGCAACTTATTGGTATGAGTATCCTATTAATCCTGTTAAGCTCTGGGCCGGGGTGTTACATTCTCACCCCCTTAGAAGACCGACGCCCTCGTCGGTCAACCCTAGGCCAGGACCGCCCCCTTTTGGCCACGTCCGTGTGTCCAAGTGCCAGCGCATGAGCCATGCTGAGCGACCACTCCGGATCCACACCAGCCATGCGCACCATGCCTGCGCAACTGACACACGCGCCCGTGAAACCGCAAGGGTCGGCTTTGATACCATCTGTAACGTCCCGCCTCCTCGAGGCCGGGCCCGCTTACATCTGGCCGCTTAACTAGGATATAGACTGCCCTCACAGATCAACACCTGTCTTTTCTGCGCACTTTGTCCTCACTCATGCGCACCCGGGAAAGACTTCCCGGTCGGTCACCCATCGCTCCAGGCTAAGCACGCTTAACTTTGGAGTTTTTAGAAGATGGGCTTCCGGAAAAGAAGTTGCAACTTATTGGTATGAGTATCCTATTAATCCTGTTAAGCTCTGGGCCGGGGTGTTACAGTAATTCCCCTCTACATTCTTGTAATATTCATCATTGTTCGTGATACTATGAGTAGTACTTTATTCTATTCTATTATATCGAGACTTGACTTTGCTCTATTTGATTATGTTCTCAATTATATTGTTCTTAGTTTACTTTGATTATATGTTTAGCATAGTTGGACTAGAATTATGTTTATGCATAGGATCGTATAGCGCTTGCTCATTAGGCCAATGGGTGAGTGATAGATATTGTGTGGGCATGGTGCCTATCCGTATTTATCTGCGATTGCACCTATATTCCGGATCGTGAGGTAGATCGCGGGAGTGACGGTCTGTTGAGTCCTTTGTAGCCCTTCTCCCGAGTATAGGTCTAGCGAGAACAAACCTATTACATTGAAGTCATTGCTATGTCTCTAGTCTTCTCTGGTAATATCACTATGCATAGATGTAACCTTTTCCCGCCATGATTGCTAGATGTTCTTGCACTAATCATTGTATGCTTTGACTTTGTAGTTAGAATAACATAGGATTATACCCTAGATCATCCTAGTCCATGCTAGTGTTATAAGCTTAGAGTGCTAAGTTGAGATGGCTTATTACTATTATTTTATGTGGCTAAATGCTCTCATTTATCTTATGTCATTTATCATTCATTCCTATATTTTATGTGACACTTACCCTATATGAGATGATCGATACAGACAAGGTTAAGCTCTCCATTATCGCATGTGCATTGCTCATCACTCATTATCCAGTGCATTCCCTTCCCAGTGGTAAAATTATAAATAACGATACTGGATTACTCCTGGTTAAAATGCTACATCGGTATTATACGTGGCTTTGCGGATCCCATATTTATTTCTAGTAGCAGTTGCATTATTTAGTACCAGCATTTTTGGCGCCATGTTGGGGATGACAACCTAACACTGAGTGGCGTTAGAAATGTCAACAGGGGACACCGGAGTGGCGGGTGCCGGACGACGACCACTTCGAGCCCAATCCCCCGCCGGGCTACATCCTGAGTTTTATCAAGTTCCACCGGCGGGGACTTGGTGCGCGGCCGAGCCGCTTCATGCGGGCGCTCCCCCACCATTTCGGGGTTGAGCTCCAGCACTTCAACCCCAACTCCATTTCGCACGCGGCTACTTACGCCGCCGTGTGTGAGGGGTATCTGGGTATGGCGCCGCAGTGGGACCTGTTCACCCACATCTTTAAGGCGACGCTCTTCACCAAGGCGGTGAAAGACAAGGAGGCCGCCGACGACGACGGTGATGACGGTGACGAGGAGGAGGAAGAGGAGAATGAAGAGGAAGAGGAGAAGAAGAAGAAGAAACCGAAGGTCCGCCGCTACGTTCGAGCGGGTTCCTGCTCGATCGGGCTGAAGAGGAAGGAGTCGGCTATCCCGCGTGGGCGTCGAACAACGCCATTTTGGGACCGGGAGTGGTTCTACCTCCGCAACGAGGGGGCCTCTTCCCGGAGTACACCGGCGCCGTGCTAACCGCGCTGGTTTCATCGGATGCACGGCCGGCCGCGGCGCGCGCCGGCCCGCATGGACTCCCTGCTCAACGCTATTTCGAGCCTCCGCAACCGGAGGTCCGGCAACCTCTTCTTCAACATCGCGCACGTCGTTGCCGAGTTCCACAGCCGCCGGGTGCTCCTGCTCGCCGAGCGTCCGCTACGGCTTGACCAGATGACTGAGGACGCCAATCCTGTAGCACTTGCGGCCAGCAGGATGTCGGACGCGCCCCTCCCGGTCGCCACAATCGTGGCTCGGGTGCGTGACGCGATTGACGGCGGGAGGAACTTCGGCGAGACCCAAGTCGGCCTCTTCCGCATGCGTCCGGCCTTCAACCTGCTGGGCTTTGTGAGTTTTTTCGAGATCCTCTTTCGTCGTTTCTTTTACTCGAGCGATCCTTATCGAGGTCTGTTCTTTTTTTTCAGAATATCAACGACCACGCGGAGTCGAGGCCCCCGGTGAAGGAGGACGCGCCCGACCGCGAGGTAAGACGCCTGAGGGGCGAACGAGAACACACTGCCGCGCTTTCGAAAAGGGAAGAGAGTGCAAAGAAAGCTCGTGACTTAGAGGAGACTCAGAAGCATAAGGCTAGGCGCCGCCGGGCGCGTGAAATGCGTCTGGCGGCGGACCCGACCGACTGGAGCTCTAGTCTCGAGTCGACCGACGAGGACGAGGGCGATGATGACGGGGAAGACGACGAGGCGACCGACAGCGATGGCGCCACCGCCACTCGAGCCCTGACGCCTCCTCGCTCTCGCGTGCAGGAGCTAACTTTGGCGCCAGGCCTTCTGTGCGACGACTCGTCGCTGGTTCAAGCAGGCCAGCAGGAGGAGTCGCCGAGCCGCGGCGCTCGAGCGCCGTCGCCGGCCCGGAGCAAGGCACGGGGGGGGTCTCAACGCTCCGGCCACCGCGCTCGCTCGCCGTCGCCGGCTCAAGCAGGGCGGCGGGAGGAGTCGCCCCACCACTCTAGCCATGGCAGGCGGGCGCCATCTCCGACGCGGCGGGACTCTTCCTCCCGCCACCATTATTCTTCAACGGGCGCGCACACCCGGCAGCATGAGGCTGCAAATGTGCGCACTTCAACTTTTGTGCAGCCCGGCGAGCAACGCCGGGCTCCTTCCAGTGACCGCCGGGCCGAGCGGACCTCGACCCGCAGGACCCAGGATCCCGTAAGGGACGCCGTGTCCGATCCGGCCAAGGAGTCGACCAGAACGGGGGCGGCCGCCAAGGTGTCAGAGCCCCCGAGCGGCACCAGCGGTGGGCACGAGGCCCCCAAGTCCTCGAGGGACTCGAGGGGGGCGCCTGAGGCTCGGAAGCCCCCGAGCGCTTCGAGCAAGCCGGATGGCTCGAGCAGCGCTACCTCGACCGCAGGGTAAGTCTTCTGGTCGACCTATCCCTTATTGCACTCTTTTGTTGGCGTGTGAGTGTTTTGCCATAGTGAATTTTTGTTTTTCTCTTTCTTCCAGGACTAAGCGCTCCCTTCAGATGTTACCGTCCCTCCTCCCCATGCTGCCTACTAAGAGGCTGAGGACCACAGGAGGGTCGAGCGGCACCCCGTTGATGCCAGGTGGAGTGACCCTTCCTCCTTCTACTCCAGTTTGGTTAGAGCGGACCAAGGATGCACTTAGGCGTGGCAAGCTGATGGCAGCTGCGTCCCGTGCAGGTGCCGGGGCCGGGGCCGTGACCAAGGCTACGGGGGAGAAGGACGCCACCGCCACCACCGCCTCGACCGCCCTCCCGCTCGAGACCCCGTCGTCGTCAGGCGCGCTGGGCGACGCGACGGCGGGCGACAAAGGGGCGATGGCGCCAGAGCCGGCGACCTCTATTCCGGCGACGGGGGCTGGATCGGAGCGGCAGCCCATCGTGCTCGAAGACGAGAGTCCGAGCTCGAGGAGGAGCGCAGGGAGAAGGAGGAGGAGGAGACGCCGGCAGCCGCCGATCGGCCGGTGGGGGATGTGGAGATGCAGGAGGCGGGAACGGCGCCTGAGCCTCAGCCGAGCCGGGATATGGAGGTCGACGCCTCTACTGGGCAAAGGGTCGAGGACGGGGAGGCCCAAGCGCCGCTCGAGAGGGGGCACTCGAGGAGCACCTGCCCCGCTACGCAAGAGGAGGAGAAGGCGGAGGAGCGAGCGGAGCGGTCGGCGAGCACCCGCCGCCGCAGGTGTCGAGGGGCGTCAGCCGCCGATCGAGCAGCGGGCTGAGCTAGAGGAGCAACAGCTGCAGGTGGGGCAGCGAGCGGAGCAGCCCACCGCTGCAGGCGGCGATGAGCGCCAGGGCGGCGAGCGGGAGCTCCGTCTGGTGCCGTACCAGGTGCCGCCGCAGCCCTTGCAGCTGCTGGGGGACCTGGTGCCCCACCTTGTGCCCGACTCGGAAACGGGCGAGGTGTGGTTCGAGGACATGACCGACGCCGACCAATGGGAGGAAGCCCAAAGGAAGCAGACGGCGGCGGCCATCGTCGACAGCCACATGCGGTCGGTCGGTCTCGGGCCCACCGAGCCCACCGATGTCTCCATCGAAGAGCGGAGGCGGGTCGAGGCGCGGGCGCTCGCCCAGGAGGCGTCCTCCTCCTGGAGCCAGCCGCAACGCCCGACGACCTTGGCTGAACGGGTGGTGACAGCGGGCGTCGATTTGGAGGCGGTGAGGAGGTTCCACTCCTCCGTCGACAAGGAGATGCGGGAGGAGTTCCCTTATGGGAAAGGCCGCCGCTGGTGCTCCCCGACCCCCTCGACCACGAGGCCCCTCCGATCGTGATGAACGATCAGAAGGAGCTCGAGGCGCACGCGGAGACCGAGGAGCGCCGGCAGTGGCTCGAGAACGCCTTGAAGACTGCCTTGTCGCTTGTCTCTGAGGACATGCCCCGGCTTCTCTCTGTGAGTACTTTAGTTGCCCTTCTTTTTAGTTTGTCGTGATTTATGATCTAATGCTTCCCCTTCATGGTTCAGACGACGCAGAGCCGCTCATATGCCAAATCTACGCACATCCGGGCCACGCAAGAGAGCGAGCACGAAATCCGGCGGTACGTGCGGATGGGGCAAGACGCTGAGGGTGAGCGGCACCGCTTTGCTCGGCTCCTTCGAGAGGCCAACGCCGCCCTGGACGCCGCCAAGGAAGGTGCCAAGCATGCTCAAGATGAGCTCGCTCGGGTGGCGCAGGAGGCCGAGACGGCGCAGCGGGAGGCCAACGAGAAGCTCGCCCAGACTGTGCAGGAGGTGGAGTCCGCCCAGCAGAAGCACGCGCGGCTGCAGGAAACCTTCGAGCAGCTCAAGAAGGACGCGGCTATGGCGGTGCAGGGCTACAAGGCCAAATGCCGAGACATGGAGCAGCTCCAAAAGGACAAGGCCGGCGTCGAGGCCTATGTGAAGGAGCTCCAGGCAACGGTCACCTGGGAGGCTGCCGAGAAGGAGGCTCTCTCGAGTGCGCTCGAGGCGGAGAAAGAGCGGGCGAGCGGTTTCCAGACGGAAGCGGTCAACCTCCATCAAGAGATGACGGAGAAGGACCTCGCCATCCAGGGCGCCGGCAAGGCTTATGAGGAGCTGCGCGTGGAGAAACGCGACATCGAGCGCACCCTCCAGAGAAAGGAGACTGAGCTCGCGTGGGCGCTCGAACGCGAGCAAGGGCTCTCGACCCGCTGCACCCATAAGTGCTCGAGTCCTTTAGTCCTTTTTTCGTGCGTAATTCATACATGTTGCTCGAGCACTTGATTGAGTACCTGATTCTTGTCGTCCTTTTTCAGGTTTGGAGGCGGACCTGGTGGAAGCGCGTGAGGACGCAAAGTCAGCCCACGCGCTGGCTGACGGCGTGCTCTCAGCCAAGGCCCACATCACCGGCGCCATCGACACCCTTAGCGCCAACTGGGGCTTCCCGCCGGTGGTGGACATCGAGGGGCCGGATGCTGGCCAGAGCTACGCTAGCCGGGTCCGTGAGTTCGGCGCCTCTCTGCGGGGTCGTATCCAGGAAGCCCTCATCTTCGCTGCGCGCCGGACGATGGCCATCTTCTACTCGGGGTTTAGCATCTCGAGGAGGACGCCGGGCGGGATGGAGGCCGTTGCGAGCGGCTTCACCTACGCCGTGGGCGAGCAAGAAGGAGGGGTCAACCCCCGGATTGAGCAGCTCAAGGCCGAGGCGAGGAGCCGGGCGCTGTCTTGGAGGTGATCTGCTGCGAGAAGTCCTCCCGCCTGACGTGGAGTAGTTTTTAGCCGGCCTGCGAGCCGAAATCTTGGCAACAAGGCCCTTGTAAGAAAACAAGTATTTTGGCCATGGAAATGGCTCAAGTGGCCTTAAATCGTGATGCTCAGATGTTTATTATTGCCCTAGTTTTTCCCTTGTGCTCTATATTACTTTTCGCTTCCTGCCTTTATTTTTCTTTAACCAAGTGCTAGCGTTGCGCTCGAACCGCTTCGAGGGGGGATGAGTTGGGGTGCCGTAGCTCGGAAGCGTGGGAAGCCCTGTGCTCGATCGTCCCGACTCGAAAAGCTCGAGGTGACGCTGATGCTTAGCTTATGAAAAATTTTGAGGCGAGGAGGAGAAAGGTTGCATCGAGCGTCTTTTTTGGAAAAAACTAGGTGCGTTTTTTCGAGGACTCCAGGGGGGTCCCCCGGTCTAGCCCCGAGGGGGCTTGGCTTTGTGAAAACAATGTCGAGCCCACCTTGCATACGAACGAACAAAAAGTAGGAAACTAGCGGTACATTTGGAACGAGAAAAATGTACAAAGCATCGAGGCCTAGGGGAAAAAGCGACGTAGCTGTTCGATGTTCCACGCGTTGGTGAGGGTCGAGCCGTTCTCGTCGACTAACTTGTACGTCCCCGGTTTCAGCACCTCGACCACGATGAACGGGCCTTCCCAAGGAGGAGTGAGCTTGTGGCGCCCCTTGTTATCTTGGCATCGACGGAGTACGAGATCGCCGACCTCGAAATCTCTCTTGCGCACGTTCTTCTCGTGATATTGCCGCAGCTTTTGCTGGTAGCGCGCAGAGTGTAGGAGCACCGTGTCTCGAGCCTCTTCAGCCTGGTCGATGGCGTTAGCTAGTCTTTCCTCGTTAGTTTGCTCGTTGTAGGCCTTAAGTCGAGGGGACCCGTACTCGGGATCAGTGGGGAGGACGGCCTCAGACCCATAGACCAGGAAGAACGGGGTGAACCCAGTGGCTCGACTTTCGGTCGTTCATAGGCTCCATAGGACAGATGGGAGTTCAGCTACCCACTTCTTGCCGTGCTTGTTGAGGCGGTCGAAAATTCTTGGCTTTAGCCCCTGCAAAATCATGCCGTTGGCACGCTCGACTTGGCCATTAGTTCGAGGGTAGGCGACTGCCGACCAGTTCACACGGATGTGGTACCGATCGCAGAAGTCCAAGAACTTTTGCCTGTGAACTGGGTGCCATTGTCAGTAATGATGACGTTGGGGACTCCAAAGCGATAGACGATGTCGGTGAAGAACTCGACCGCTCGCTCCGAGCGGATGTTAGTGATGGGCTTGGCCTCGATCCACTTGGTGAACTTATCGATGGCCACGAGCAAGTGGGTGTAGCCTCCGTCGTCTTTTTGAGGGGTCGACCGAGATCGAGCCCCCAAACCGCGAATGGCCATGTGAGGGGGATCATCGGAGTGCGTGTCTTGGAAGATGCGTACGCTTGGCGTAGAATTGGCATCCTTCACACGCTCGAACAAGCTTGATGGCGTCAGCAGTTGCAGTGGGCCAGTAGAAGCCTCGACGGAATGCGTTCCCGACAAGGGTTCTTGGCGCAGCGTGGTGGCCACAAGCCCCCGAGTGCATGTCTCTGAGCAGTTTCCTGCCCTCTTCGATCGAGATACACCGTTGAAGTATACCGGTCGGGCTGCGGCGGTAAAGCTCTCTGTCGTCTCCGTAGATGACGTACGTCTTGGCTCGTCGTGCCAGTCGCCTTGCCTCCGTTCTTTCCTCTGGCAGCTCCCCTCGAATGAGATACTCGAGGAATGGTGCACGCCAGTCAGTTGGTGGGCTCGTAACCTGGTCGATCTCCATGACTGTGGCCCCCGTCGAGGGGGGTTCGATCGTAGGAGCAGGCTCAACGGCTGGTCCTGCCCCAGCCCCCGAGTCCCACTTCACGGATGGCTCGTGAAGATCCTTCGAGAAGACGTCTGGGGGTAGCGGCGCCCGAGATGAAGCGATTTTGGCTAGTTCGTCCGCAGCTTCGTTGAAGCGCCTTGGGATGTGGTTGAGCTCGAGACCATGGAAGCTGGCTTCCAACTTGCGCACCTCATTGCAGTACGCTTCCATCTTTTCATCATGGCAGCTCGAGGCTTTCATCACTTGATCGATAACGAGCTGCGAGTCGCCTCGAGCTGTCGGTGTTTCGTACCCCGGGGGGTATAACACCAACGAGTAAATTTCTATGCGTGCTCCCTAATCCGGATGGTGATGCAAGATGGACATAAGTGTTTATCCTGGTTCAGGCAAAGAATGCCTTACGTCCAGCAGTGGGGGGTGATTTGTATTATCTTGCACCGGGGTGCTTGTACAGGGGTGACTACAAGCGGGACTTAGCCGTGAATGAGTGTGTGAAAATATGGGAATGTGTGTGAGTGAAGGCGTTCAAAACGTGTCCTATACAAGGCCCTGGCGTCCCCTTTTATAGGCCAAGGGGAGGCTCAGGGTTACACGGTGGTTAGGGCTGTCGTGGGCGTGACGTTGAGGTACGGGCGCCATGTCGAGTCGTCGAGACTGTAGACGCTCCCTTTGGTCTGGTTCGAGCCTGTGGATTCATGCTTTAGTCTGGTTCGAGCCTGTAGCAGCGTGGGCAATGATGGCCTGCTCGTCCTTCTCGGTCGTGGGCTGACGTAGTTGAGGTATGGTGCAGGCGTAGACAAGTACGTGCGCCCGGGAACCCTGCGGTATGGTCGTCGAGGTGGGAAAGATAGGGCACTCTGCGCCCCATGCTCAGGTCGCGTCTGTTGACATTTCTAACGCCACTCAGTGTTAGGTTGTCATCCCCAACATGGCGCCAAAAATCTTTGGTACTAAATAATGCAATTTGCTACTAGAAATAAATATGGGATCCGCAAGCGCACGAGATAATACCGATGTAGCATTTTAACCAGGAGTAATCCAGGTATCGTTATTTATAATTTTACCCTTTGGGAAGGGAATGCCTTGGATAATGAGTGATGAGCAATGCACATGCGATAATGGAGAGCTTAACGTTGTACGTATCGATCATCTCATACGGGGTAAGTGTCACATAAAATATAGGAATGAATGATAAATGACATAAGATAAATGAGAGCATTTAGCCACATAAAATAATAGTAATAAGCCATCTCAACTAAGCACTCTAAGCTTATAACACTAGCATGGACTAGGACGATCTAGGGTATAATCCTATGTTATTCTAACTACAAAGTCAAAGCATACAATGATTAGTGCAAGAACATCTAGCAATCTTGGCGGGAAAAGGTTTCATCTATGCATAGTGATATTACCAGAGAAGACAAGAGACATAGCAATGACTTCAATGTAATAGGTTTGTTACGCTAGACCTATACTCGGGAGAAGGGCTACAAAGGACTCAACAGACTGTCACTCCCGCGATCTACCTCACGATCCGGAATATAGGGTGCAATCGCAGATAAATACGGTCTAGGCACCACGCCTACACAATATTTACCACTCACCCATCGATCTAATGAGCAAGCGCTATACGATCCTATGCATAAACATAATTCTAGTCCAACTATGCTAAACATATAATCAAAGTAAACTAAGAACAATATAATTGAGAATATAATCAAATAGAGCAAAGTCAAGTCGATATAATAGAATAGAATAAAGTACTACTCATAGTATCACGAACAATGATGAATATTACAAGAATGTAGAGGGGAATTACCAAGAACTCCGACAGATCCGGACTCCAAGCTAGGCTTGATTCCCTCTAGATCTATTCCTATGTAGCTATGCTACTAAACTATGAAGCTCTAATTGAGATGGTGGCTCGGCTTCTACGAATTCGATGAGAGAATGAACTCTTGAATGAATTAGGGTTTCACCCGGGGCCGGGGGCTCGAATATATAGCCCCCTAGGATGAACCACAGCCCTCGGATCAAACCGACCTAAATGGACGATAATTATTCATCCTCAAAGGCGGTGGAGGCGGGGATCCGCGAGACTCGACGCCATTGGCCGAGGTGGGGAGTCGGCCGACCCCCCCCCCTTGGGCGGCCGCGCCGGCGCCCCGGAGTGGGCCCCCGCTTTGGTGTTGCCTTTCGGAGTCTTCTAGATTATACAATTTTACCCGTTCGGTCTTTATCTCTATGTAATCATGACATGTGGGCCTCCTTTGGTTCTCTTTCGATAACCCCTGTAGAAATAGACAATCACGCAAACTCGTGGAATTACATCGGTGTAACCCCTATATCTAACATGTGAACTCAAATTAGTCCTTTCTCTTGCTGCGTTGACGGTATGAAATTGATACTTAACGACCGTCAACAAACTCCCCAAGCTTACCTTTTGCTCGTCCCCGAGCAAAGATAGACTCGATGATGGATTAGGAGTTCTTTGCAATACTTTCATTCCTCACAAGTACACATGCGTTCAAACAAGAACTCTCCTCCGGATTAGAGTGAACTATTCTGACTCAAAACTCACTCATATTACCTTTCACCATTGGGCTTGTAACCGTCACTTGAGTCTTGAGTAGTTGAAAGATAGAGCGGTCAAGTCAAGCGCCATGTTTCTCGCTCTTTGATCAACTATTATCCCGGAGTTTTTGCAAAGTTTTGAAATAAAACTCAGAGTTCCTTGTATGAACCTTTCAGGTCTCTCATTTGTGGTATTTTTGGATCCTCTCCAAGGCATGAGTAGTGTATGCCTTCTCTCTTTTCTCAAAATATGTGGTATTTGTGGAACTAAGGCATAGTGGAAAGTGCCTTCTCTCTCTCACCCTACTTTCTAATAGGCTTATGTGGAGCTCATAGGTGGGGAGACACTCAAACTCACTTGCATATATTGCACAGTTAAGACATGGATCCAATAGGAACTAAAATAATAATAAAGTCATATGTGCATGTGAATGAGGAAATGAATGATAAGGTGATGATGGGATGACGATGATAAGAAAATGATTATGAGGGGTACTCAATTGGTGAACATCTACTTCTACACTTGCTCCTTCGAGGATAACATGACTCCCTTTATTTGGAAACCTTGAAACTTCTTGAATGGAAGGACTTGGCTACTCTTTCTTTTTCTTTCTTTCTTCTTTTCTCTTTTTTTCTTTTTTTCTTTTTTTTTTAGAGCAACCAATCCTCTGGAAACAAAACTTTAGCAACGGGGAGTGTATAACTTGAAATGATAATGACTGGAGCTTGTATGTAGGCAAATAGAACGGCGATGATTATTTCTAGATGTTCACTCCCAGGATAGGAATAGAACCTTTCTGGATGAAGTGAAATAAATGGCGTATATATATGTGGATGGATGGATGGATGGATGCGTACTCCCAGGGTAGGAGCAGCATAGGTGCGTATCTCCAGGGTAGAGATAGCACGATATGTGGTGGACATGGATCTATATGCGGGTGGTACTTCTAGGGACAGAAGTAGCACGAGAATGAATGTAGTAGTTATAAAATGGGTGCATGCTTCGAGGACGAAGTAGCATAGATCAATGGATGGAGAGCACATAGTATTGACTTTAAGCGCATGACTAATTCCTTATGGGTCCACAAAAGCATAACCACACTCAATGCCTATAAAGTCTACACTCAAACCTACAATATGATCTATGTAAATGGATGGGTTTTCCTAATCTAGTAAGCATGAATATATGGCTGTGGTAGGAATTTGAACTCTCATCATAAAGGAACTCATCATGCAGGAATTTAATATTTTCAAAGATAAATTCTCCAGAACTCTAGTATCTCTAGGAACAAGATGGACAGCAGCTCAAAACCTTCCCATATCATACCCGTCAACCACCTAGACTTAGATCAAGTGTTTGCTAACCACAAGTTTCGGGTTGAGCAAATCTCAAATCTAAATAGTTGTGTCCAAAACTCGGGAGAGTGCAAGGTTGAAAACTAGGTACTTGAAAGGAATCACGGCAGAGCAACTATTCATCATCTCCAAGTAGAGTTTATTCTAGGGGATAACTTTTAAAGACAGATTGCAAGAGCTCTCCAAAAGTAGTAAAGATAAATAAGGAAATATTTCTGGGTTTCTATGGTTATGCATCTTTTTTAGTGGTTTTAACAAAGCATACTTTAGCAAGGCATAAATAGTTAAGTGGAAACACTTAGCTTGGTACACGGGGGATGCTCTCCCCCAAGCTGGATGTTGACATAGTCTGCTGATGTTGCTGAAAGGCAATGAAGACGTTCTAGTCCTCCAGGAGTGTTGTAGATAGTTGCTGTTGGAGACAGCATTCAATTGTCGCGGACAGCACTCTGACAGGGGACTGGATGTCCTTCTGCCTGTTGGCTCTTCTTGATCCTTGATGTTCTGTGAAGCTCAAATAGACAACAAAGCTTGTGGAACTAATTAAGTGTTAGTGACAAAAACCTCTAGGCCTTGGTTGTCTAGAACTTTCCTAACTTAAAACTTATTCTAACGGGATCACAAGAAATATTTTTATCTTTTTATTATTTAAGGAATGCGAGACGGGGAAAGATAAATATCTTTGAGAAATTATTTTTGTGCCACCACGGTGAATGATTATCCACATGGGGCTTAAAGTTTTTCGGATGCAAAATGCACAATATCTTTATTTTCTTTTCTAATGCGAGAGATAAAAGAGTAAAGATGCAACTAAAATGTCGAGTAGGAAATAAATATGCTAAGGTAAAATTACAATGCTGAAAAGTAATTGCTGATAAATACCAAGTTACCTCTTGGCGCGGCGTTCGGTGGTTTTAAGTCCTCCGAACAGGACTTGTCATGTTCGCTCATTTTTCAAGGGGTGCATTGGTGGCGCCTCGATGATGTCGCCTCTTGTGTAGGAATTGATTCGATTTTTCTTTTACTTTCCACACCTTCTTTGTTGGAGAGGTTGACCTTGAGGAGGAAGCTTCTTGGACCACTTGTTTCTCTTGTTTGTTGGTAGCACCTCTTCGGGTTCTTCTATAATGTTCTTATCTTCGGGGTACCGGTCTTCATATCTTGACACTTATCCCTCATAGTCGGCCCATCCATACGTAGTGATGTTCTTCTTGTTACGCGGCGGGTACGCTGCCTTCTCCTTGCTCTGTTCTTCTTGGGCTCTTCGGTGATTATATAATTATTGTTGAAGTAGCGGCGTACCTTCTCGGTGGGAAAGTGGAAGTGAATCTCTCCTGTCCCAATATAGATGATAGCTTTGGTGGTGTTCGGGAATGGTCTTCCTAGGATGATTGGAGGATCGTAGTCATCTCCCATATCGATGACTAGGAAGTCGGTAGGGACATAATGGTCATCTATCTCGGATGAGGACATCCTTCACTTCTCCTTCGACAATGACGAGAATGTCGATCGTTGCGGTTGTGCATAGGTGGGCTCAAAGGCATAGTGCCATATAGATACTCATAAGTTACCTTGGCCATAATGTTGACGCCCGATCCGGTGTCACGAGATAGCTTTATTGAAAGAGCTTGTTGATGGAGCATTGAATGGTTGGGACACTGGGTCATCCTTCTTGATCGACGTGGGGACTGAGTAAGTGGTCATGCTCCCTGTGGACTGCAGTGACCATCCTTACTGTCTCCGTCTTCTTGGTCTTCTTATCTTTGTTCTTGCTCTTCTTAGCTGGATTCTTCTTCTTCTCTTGTTGATGAGGGTGTCTTTGGGAAGGCTGCAGCACTCTGTTCTTGAAGAAGAAGGTCTCTCTCTTGCCCTTGATATTGAAGATGATCTTGGCGGTGTTGGCATACATGATGGCTCCGGCGGTGTTCAAGAATGGTCGTCCCCGAATGACAGGGGACCTTTCATCATCTGTATCCACTACCACGAAGTCTGCAGGAACATACGAGTTGCCTACTCGTACACATATGTCTTCAAGCACTCCCAAAGGAACACGGAGTGACTGATCTGCAAGCTGTAAGCACATAGTTGTGTATGTTAAGGGGCATCTGAATAGCTTCTCATATATCACTCTTGGCATGATGTTGATGCTTGCCCCGAAGTCACAGATTGCCTCATTGAAATTGGTACTTCCAATGGAGATCGGAATGACTGGTCTCCCTGGATCGCCCTTCTTGATTGGCAGAGTTGAGTCAATCCATGATCCCTTCGATGGATCACTCCGGCTATCTTCTACATTGAATATATCAACAAGATTTGCAGTCTCGAGCTCTTCGGGTTGTCCTGCCAGTTTACCTTGACCAGTGGAGGGAGCAAGGTTGACAAGCTGTTGTACCTGCGACTCAAGTATCTTGTTGAAGCTGAAGCGACTCTTGATGGCATTGGAAAAGCCATCCATTCTGTTTGAGTGTCTCTAGGACCTTGTCATTCGATGTCAGCTTCTTGGACAGATTGTCCATCATCTTGCCTTGGTTCAGCACTAACTCTCTTAAAGGCGGCTGGTTGTAATTATTGTAGGAGGAGCTGTTACCTTGATAGTTGCCTGAGTAGTTAGGCCTCTGCTGCTGATTCCAACCTTGATTCTGCTGAGGACGATAGTAATTATTATTGTTGTTGTTATTGAGGTAGTTCACGTCCTCCTTCAGCTCTGGGCAGTTAGCACCTGTGTGCTCAGTCTCTCCACACTCTTCACATGTCATGCGAGCATCATGTATATGCATGACTTCTTTCTTCTCTCGTGGCTCTCTCATCGAGCCTCTTCATTAGCGAGATCCATTTTGGCGAGAAAGCATGTCTACCTCCTTCAGCTGGTGCATTCCTCCTCCTCTCTTGCGGGTCTGAGTTCTTTCTTCACTCCAACCTTGGTTGGATGCCATCTTCTCCACAAGAGCGTGGCTCGAGGAATAGTGAGTGATAAGAATGCACCTCCAGCAGCGGCATCCATCGTCTCACGTGTGTTGTTGCCGAGCCCATGGTAGAATGTCCGCATAAGCGGCCAATTCTCCATGCCATGATGAGGACACTCGAGGATGTAATCTTGAAAGCGCTCCCAAGCTTCGGGACAGTCTCATCATGGTGTTGCTTTGAAAGCTTGATATCTTCCCACGAAGAGCATTTGTCTTGCCCATGGGGAAGAACTTCGCCAAGAAATTGGTGGAACATAGTGCCCACGTAGTATTCTTCTCCTTATTGGCGTAGAACCACTGCTTCGCTCTTCCCAAGAGTGAGAATGGGAAGAGGCGAAGTAGTATGGCATCTCTGGGGACATCCTTGATAGTGAATGTGCTACAAATCTACAGGAAATGTTGGAGATGAGCACTAGCATCTTCATGGGCCTTCCCGCAGAAGCGGCTTGCTTGCACCATGTTGATCGGGCGGGCTTGAGCTCAAAAGCTCCTTCGATGTCCGCATGGTGGTCCAAGTACGAATGTTGTCCGTAGTGGGAGCCGAGAACTCGCGAAGTGACTTGTTCGCCATGGCTTCAAACGCTGGTGTCAAGTCTCGAATGAAAGGTCGACTTTACGCTCGACAAACTTCCAAGTTGAGTTGATGATGATGATTGATTGGTCTTCTTCAACACGCTCGGCCTTCCCGAATAAAGCTTACGGATCGTCAATATAATTATCGGGAAGAATTGTCTTTTTCATACATTACCTCGCATAAGATATAAAATAGACGAAAGACAAGGGTAAGAAATTTGTATGAGTAGAGAATGGTGACGAGTGCTCAATCTCATTAGGTAGTGCAATGCTGCTCATTATCCATTGGCTTTCAACCTTCCCGCAACGGCGCCAAAAATGCTTGTTAACATTTCTAACGCCACTCGGTGTTAGGTTGTCATCCCCAACATGGCGCCAAAAATGCGGTACTAAATAATGCAAGCGCTACTAGAAATAAATATGGGATCCGCAAGCGCACGGATAATACCGATGTAGCATTTTAACTAGGAGTAATCCAGGTATCGTTATTTATAATTTTACCTTTGGGAAGGGAATGCACTTTGGATAATGAGTGATGAGCAATGCACATGCGATAATGGAGAGCTTAACCTTGTCTCGTATCGATCATCTCATATAGGGTAAGTGTCACATAAAATATAGGAATGAATGATAAATGACATAAGATAAATGAGAGCATTTAGCCACATAAAATAATAGTAATAAGCCATCTCAACTTAGCACTCTAAGCTTATAACACTAGCATGGACTAGGACGATCTAGGGTATAATCCTATGTTATTCTAACTACAAAGTCAAAGCATACAATGATTAGTGCAAGAACATCTAGCAATCATGGCGGGAAAAGGTTACATCTATGCATAGTGATATTACCGAGAGAAGACAAGAGACATAGCAATGACTTCAATGTAATAGGTTTGTTCGCTAGACCTATACTCGGGAGAAGGGCTACAAAGGACTCAACGGACTGTCACTCCGCGATCTACCTCACGATCCGGAATATAGGGTGCAATCGCGGATAAATACGGTCTAGGCACCACGCCTACACAATATTTACCACTCACCCATCGATCTAATGAGCAAGCGCTATACGATCCTATGCATAAACATAATTCTAGTCCAACTATGCTAAACATATAATCAAAGTAAACTAAGAACAATATAATTGAGAACATAATCAAATAGAGCAAAGTCAAGTCTGATATAATAGAATAGAATAAAGTACTACTCATAGTATCATGAACAATGATGAATATTACAAGAATGTAGAGGGGAATTACCAAGAACTCCGACAGATCCGGACTCCAAGCTAGGCTTGATTCCCTCTAGATCTATTCCTATGTAGCTATGCTACTAAACTATGGAGCTCTAATTGAGATGGTGGTTACCGGCTTCTACGAATTCCGATGAGAGAATGAACTCTTGAATGAATTAGGGTTTCACCCGGGGCCAGGGGCTCGAATATATAGCCCCTAGGATGAACCACGGCCCTCGGATCAAACCGACCTAAATGGACGATAATTATTCATCCTCAAAGGCGGTGGAGGCGGGATCCGCGAGACTCGACGCCATTGGGCGAGGTGGGGAGTCGGCCGACCCCCTTGGGCGGCCCCGTAGCCGCCGCTTACCAGTGGGCCCCGCTTTCGGGTGTTGCCTTCGGAGTCTTCTAGATTGTACAATTTTACCCGTTCGGTCTTTATCTCTATGTAATCATGACATGTGGGCCTCCTTTGGTTCTCTTTACGATAACCCCCGCGAAATAGACAATCACCAAAACTCGTGGAATTCTGTCAGTGTAACCCCTATATCTAACATGTGAACTCAAATTAGTCCTTTCTCTTGCTGCGTTGACGGTATGAAATTGATACTTAACGACCATCAACAGCGTCCATCATCACTCCTCGAGCGGCTGGGGGGCCGCCTCGAGAGGGCAACGATCCGAGCGATGGGACGGGACGACATAGTTGGTGGTACGGAGAGTTGACAATGGTGTTTGGAGGGGGTGCCGTACGAGGCATAGTGTAAGGTATGGCATAACAGTGGCGCCTGCCGTCCTCGAATCCGGGGCATGGGCAGCGTAATGGCGGAAGCGACCCGCGTACGATCCTTTATTACGAGCTGCGCCGTAGCCATGGAGTTAGGCGGGGCGGCGTACGACGGCTGTTCGAGCCCCGTAGCCATGTGCGTGTCACGGGTTGGCAATTATTGCGGGCGGACTCGAGCGGGCGCTCGAGCGGTCTCCGTCTCTGTCTCGAGCGGTCGCTCGCTCGAGCAGTTACCGTCTCAAGCGGCCACTCGCTCGAGCGGTTTCCGTAATGTTTTCTCGAGCGGGTGAGTGGCTGCTGCTCGAGTAGGCGGGCTTTGTGGCTTTGTGGCTTTGTGGCTTTGTGGGTCTGATCGTGGGCCGGCCTAGCTCGAGGGGGACCGGGGGTTTCTCTGGTCAGTTAGCTTTTGGGATTTTTAGAGAGGGATGAGGCCGATTTGCTCATCTCTAATTCACCCAATTTAGGACCCCTAATCTAGGTATCCGACAAAACATGACTCCCTTTATTCGAAAACCTTGGAAACTTCTTGAAAGGAAGGACTTGGCTACTCTTTCTTTCTTTCTCTTCTTCTTTTTTCTCTCTTTTTTTTTTATTTTTTAGAGCAACCAATCTTCTGAAAACGAACTTTAGCAACGGGGATTCATATAACTTGAAATGATAATAACTGGAGCTTTTATGTAGGCAAATAGAATGGCGATGATTATTTCTAGATGTTCATTCCCAGGATAGGAGTAGAACCTTTTCTGGATGAAGTGAAATGAATGGCGTATGTATATGTGGATGGATGGATGGATGGATGGATGGATGGATGGATGCGTACTCCCAGGGTAGAAGCAGCATAGGTGCGTATCTCCAGGGTAGAGATAGCACAATATGTGGTGGATGTGGATCTATATGTGGGTGGTACTTCTAGGAACAGAAGTAGCACATAATGAATGTTGTAGTTATAAAATGGGTGCGTGCTTCTGAGGACAGAAGTACCATAGATCAATGGATGGAGAGCACATAGTGTTGACTTTAACGTGACTAATTCCTTATGGATCCACGGCATAACCACACTCAATGCCTAAAAAGACTACACTCAAGCCTACAGTATGATCTATATAAACGAGATGGGTTTTTCTAATCTAGTAAGCATGAATATATGGCTGTGGTAGACTCTCATCATAAAGGAACTCATCATGCAGAAATTTAATATTTTCACAGATAAATTCTCTAGAACTCTAGTATCTCTAGGAACAAGATGGACAGCAGCTCAAAACCTTCCCATATCATACCCGTCAACCACCTAGACTTAGATCAAGTATTTGCTACCCACAAGTTTCAGGTTTAGAGGAAATCTCAAATCTAAACAGTTGTGTCCAAAACTCGGGAGAGTGTAAGGTTGAAAACTAGGTACTTGAAAGGAATTACGGCAGAGCAACTATTCATCATCTCCATGTAGAGTTTATTCTAGGGATCACTTTTAAAGACAGATTGCAAGAGCTCTCCAAAAGTAGAAAAGATAAATAAGGAAATCTTTCTGGGTTTCTATGGTTATGCATCTTTTTTAGTTGTTTTAACAAAGCATACTTTAAAAAGGTATAAATAGATACGTTGGAAACACTTAGCTTGGTACACGGGGGATGCTCTCTCCCAAGGTTTGGATGTTGACATAGTCTGCGATGTTGCGACGAGCACCGAAGACGTTCTAGTCCTCCGGGAGTGTTGTAGATAGTTCTTTGTTGGAGACGACATTCAATTGTCGCGGGCAAGCACTCGACGGAGGCTGGATGTCCTTCACTTTTGTTAGCTCTTCTTGATCCTTGATGTTCTGTGAAGCTCAAATAGACAACAAAGCTTGTGGAACTAATTAAGTGTTAGTGATAAAACCTCTAGGCCTTGGTTGTCTAGAACTTTCCTAACTTAAACTTATTCTAATAGGATCACAAGAAATATTTTTATCTCTTTTTTTTATTATTTTAAGGAATGCGAGACGGGGGAAAATAAATATCTTTGAGAAATTATTTTTGTGCCACCACGGTGAATGATTATCCACATGGGGCTTAAAGTTTTTTACGGATGCAAATGCACAACGTTTTTATTTTCTTTTCTAATGCGAGAGATAAAAGAGTAAAGATGCAACTAAGATGTAAGTGGGGAAATAAATATGCTAAGGTAAAAATATAATGCTAAAAAGTAATTCGATAAATACCAAGTTACCTCATGGCGCGGCGTTCGGTGGTTTTAAGTCCTCCGACGGGACTTGTCATGTTCGCTCATTTTCAAGGGCGCATTGGCCGGCGCCTCGGATGATGTCGCCACGTGTGTAGGAAGCGATTCTCGATTTTTCTTTTACCTTCCACACCTTCTTTGTTGGAGAGGATGACCTTGAGGAGGAAGCTTCTTGGATCACTTGTTTCTCTTCTGATGATAGCACCTCTTCTTCTTTTACAATATTCTTTTCTTCATGGTACCGGTCTTCATATCTTGACACTTCTCCCTCATAGTCAGCCCATCCATACGTAGTGATGTTCTTCTTGTTCGGCGACGAGTACGCTGCCTTCTCCTTGCTCGTTCTTCTTGGGCTCCTTAGTGATTATATAATTATTGTTGAAGTAGCGGCGTACCTTCTCGGTGGGAAAGTGGAAATGGATTTCTCTGTTCCAATATAGATGATAGCTCGGTGGTGTTCGGGAATGGTCTTCCTAGGATGATTGGAGGATCGTAGTCATCTCCCATATCGATGACTAGGAAGTCAGTAGGGACATAATGGTCATCTATCTGGATGAGGACATCCTTCACTTCTCCTTCGACGAAGCGGAATGTCGATCG
Organism: Themeda triandra; assembly: GCA_018135685.1. Classification (NCBI taxonomy): domain Eukaryota; kingdom Viridiplantae; phylum Streptophyta; class Magnoliopsida; order Poales; family Poaceae; genus Themeda; species Themeda triandra. The sequence goes on from JAENPR010002474.1 coordinate 44,261, forward strand.
CCATCCGTAGGCTTTGTGCATAGGTAGGCTCCAAAGGCATAGTGCCATATAGATACTCATAAGTTACCTTGGCCATGATGTTGGCCGCGATCCGGTGTCACGCGGCTTTATTGAAAGAGCTTGTTGATGGAGCATTGAATGGTTGGGACACCTGGGTCATCCTTCTTGATCGGACGTGGGGACGAGTAAGTGGTCATGCTCCTTGTGGACCTGCGGTGACCATCCTCTTGTCTCCGTTTTCTTGGTCTTCTTGTTCTTGCTCTTCTTAGCTGGATTCTTCTTCTTCTCTTGTTCGTTGATGAGGGTGTCTTTGGAAGCTGCAGCACTCTGTTCTTGAAGAAGAAGGTTTCTCTCTTGCCCTTGATGTTGAAGATGATCTTGGCAGTGTTGGCGTACATGATAGCTCCAGCAATGTTCAAGAATGGTCATCCCAGAATGATAGGGGACCTTTCATCACTGCCCGTATCCACTACTACGAAGTCCGCAGGAACATACGAGTTGCCCACTCGTACACATATATCTTCTAGTACTCCCAAAGGGACACGGAGTGACTGATCTGCAAGCTGCAAGCACATGGTTGTGTATGCTAAGGGGCATCGAATAGCTTCTCATATATCACTCTTGGCATAATGTTGATGCTTGCACCGAAGTCCTGATTGCTTCATTAAAGTTGGTACTTCCAATGGAGATCGGAATGGCTGGTCTCCCTGGATCGCCCTTCTTGATTGGCGAGTTGAGTCAATCCATGACCCCTTCGATGGATCACTCCGGCTGTCTTCTACATTGAATATATCAACAAGATTTGCGGTTTCGAGCTCTTCGGGTTGTCTGCCGGTTTACCTTGACCGGTGGAGGGAGCAAGGTTGACAAGCTAACATGTACTGCGACTCAAGTATCTTGTTGAAGTGGCGACTCTTGATGGCATTGGAAAAGCCATCCATTCTCGTTGCCGAGTGTCTCTAGGACCTTGTCATTTGATGTCGGCTTCTTGGACAGATTGTCCATCATCTTGCCTTGATTCAGCACTAACTCTCTCAAAGGCGGTGGTTGTAATTATTGTAGGAGGAGTTGTTACCTTGATGGTTGCACGAATAATTGCACGAGTAGTTAGGCCTTTCTTTGCCGCGATTCCAACCTTGATTCGCTCGAGGACGATAATAATTGTTGTTGTTGTTGTTGTTGAGGTAGTTCACGTCCTCCTTCGGCTACGGGCGGTTAGCACTGTGTGCCCGGTCTCTCCACGGTCGTCACATGTCATGCGAGCATCATGTATATGCATGACTTCTTTCTTCTCTTTGGCTCTCTCATCGAGCCTCTTCATTAGCAGATCCATTTTGGCGAGATGAGCATGTCACCTCCTTCGGCGGGTGCATTCCTCCACCTCTCTTGCGGGTGCGTTCTTTCTTCACTCGAACCTTGGTTGGATGCCATCTTCTCCACAAGAGCTGTGGCTTGAGGAATAGTAAGTGATAAGAATGCACCTCCGTAGCGGCATCCATCGTCTCACGTGTCTTGTTGCTAAGCCCATGGTAGAACGTACGCATAAGCGGCCAATTCTCCATGCCATGATGAGGACACTCGAGGATGTAGTCTTGAAAGCGCTCCCAAGCTTACGGGACGGTCTCATCATGGTGTTCTTTGAAAGCTTGAGATCTTCCCACGAAGAGCATTTGTCTTGCCCATGGGGAAGAACTTCGCCAAGAAATTGGTGGAACATAGTGCCCACGTAGTATTCTTCTCCTCATTGGCGTAGAACCCTTTGTTTCGCTCTCCCCAAGAGTGAGAATGGGAAGAGGCGAAGTAGTATAGCATCTCTCGGGGGACATCCTTGATAGTGAATGTGCTACAAATCTCCGGGAAGTGTTGGAGATGAGCACTAGCATCTTCATGGGCCTTCCCACAGAACCGGCTTGCTTGCACCATGTTGATCGGCGCGGCTTGAGCTCAAAAGCTCTTTTGATGTCCTTGGCTGGTCAGTCTGCGAATGTTGTCCGTAGTGGGAGCCGAGAACTCACGGAGTGACTTGTTTGCCATGGCTTCAAACGCTGGTGTCAAGTCTCAAACGAAAGGTCGACTTTCTGCTTCTGACAAACTTCCAAGTTGAGTTGATGATGATGATGATTGATTGGTCTTCTTCAACTTGCTTCTAGCCTTCCTGATTAAAGCTTCTGGATCGTCAATATAATTATCAGGAAGAATTGTCTTGATTACCCTGCATAAAATACACAAGCAGAGAAAACAAGGGTAATCCTGTAGAGATGGGTTAGTATGAAAAAGACAACTCGATCACATTATCTAGTGCAATGCTTTGCTCATTATCCATTGGCTTTCAACCTTCCCCGAGCAACGGCGCCAAAAATGCTTGTTGACATTTCTAACGCCACTCGGTGTTAGGTTGTCATCCCCAACATGGCGCCAAAAATGCTGGTACTAAATAATGCAACTGCTACTAGAAATAAATATGGGATCTTAGCGCACGAGATAATACCGATGTAGCATTTTAACCGGGAGTAATCCAGGTATCGTTATTTATAATTTTACCCCGGGAAGGGAAGGCCTTTGGATAATGAGTGATGAGCAATGCACATGCGATAATGGAGAGCTTGACCTTGTACGGATCGATCATCTCATACGGGGTAAGTGTCACATAAAATATAGAAATGAATGATAAATGACATAAGATAAATGAGAGCATTTAGCCACATAAAATAATAGTAATAAGCCATCTCAACTTAGCACTTTAAGCTTATAACACTAGCATGGACTAGGACGATCTAGGGTATAATCCTATGTTATTCTAATTATAAAGTCAAAGCATACAATGATTAGTGCAAGAACATCTAGCAATCATGGCGGGAAAAGGTTACATCTATGCATAGTGATATTACCGAGAGAAGACTAGAGACATAGCAATGACTTCAATGTAATAGGTTTGTTTCGCTAGACCTATACTCGGGAGAAGGGCTACAAAGGACTCAACGGGGCTGTCACTCCCGCGATCTACCTCACGATCCGGAATATAGGTGCAATCGCGAGATAAATACGGTATAGGCACCATGCCCACACAATATCTATCACTCACCCATTGGCCTAATGAGCAAGCGCTATACGATCCTATGCATAAACATAATTCTAGTCCAACTATGCTAAACATATAATCAAAGTAAACTAAGAACGATATAATTGAGAACATAATCAAATAGAGCAAAGTCAAGTACGATATAATAGAATAGAACAAAGTACTACTCATAGTATCACGAATAATGATGAATATTACAAGAATGTAGAGGGGAATTACCAAGAACTCCGACGATCCGGACTCCAAGCTAGGCTTGATTCCCTCTAGATCTATTCCTATGTAGCTATGCTACTAAACTATGGAGCTCTAATTGAGATGGTGGCTCTGGTTTCTACGAATCTTCTCGATGAATGAATGAAGAGAATGAATTAGGGTTTCACCCGGGGGCGGGGGGCTCGAATATATAGCCCCCTAGGATGAACCACAGCCCTTGGATCAAACCGACCTAAATGGACGATAATTATTCATCCTCAAAGGCGGTGGAGGCGGGATCCGCGAGACTCGACGCCATTGGCCGAGGGGGAGTCGGCCGACTCCCCTTGGGCGGCCGGCGGCCAGGCGCCAGTGGGGCCCGGCTTTCGGGGGTCGCCTTCTCGAGTCTTCTAGATTATACTTTTTCACCCGTTCGGTCTTTATCTCTATGTAATCATGACATGTGGGCCTCCTTTGGTTCTCTTTCGATAACCCCTGCGAAATAGACAATCACCAAAACTCGTGGAATTCTCTCGGTGTAACCCCTATATCTAACGGGTGAACTCATATTAGTCCTTTCTCTTGCTGCGTTGACGGTATAAAATTGATACTTAACGACCATCAACAGCGTGCATCTTTGGGGCTAGCTCGCCAGAGACGCCACCACTCTTCGTGAGGCTCTTCCTTCTGCTCCTCCGCACTGGCTTAAAGGCATGGTTGCTAGAGCCCTGGCCGATGTCGCTCAACGACTTGCACTTCGTCCGCCGACCTAAAGCTAGAGATATATGGACTTTGTCAAGAAGTCGCTCGATGGAGCAACGCGCAAGCGGAAAGGTGCAAGCTTTGTCCTACAAAGGGGATTTCGATGGTGTTACCTTTTCTTTGCGGTGATGCGCGCCAATCGCTATCGCTCTCCGTATCGCTCATGTTTTCGTCGCCGCCGCCGCCGCGTATGGAAAGAAAGGGGAGGAAATGAATTTAGGGTTTGGAAAGACAGCCGCAATACAGTTTTATTGTGTACAAAGTGTTTTCTCGTACGTTGGATATGTCTCAATGGTTCGATTGCATGGGTTGTAACGAGTTGGGCAAGCCATGTGGATTGGTGGCTTGGGCCTTGTCCCTATTGGCAAGTCCGTGGCTGGCTACGTGCCCACGACATAAAATTAATGAAGGCAATGATGTCAATGGTCTCTAGCCTCAGTCAAATGCCTTCCTATGTGCTTACTCTTTTCGTCCCACTTTAAGTGTCATCCTAGCTTTCTACTAGCTACACATTAGATTCCCATGTAGACAGAGATACCATCAGCTGAACCGGACGTCAAATCTTGACCTTCGATATGCTCACTACCTTGGTGGTCCAGGTTGTTCATACTCCCTCTATCCCAATAAATATGCAATTCTCACATTCCGAGAAATTAAACATCATGAAGTTTGACTAAAATTATATAAAAAAATACAAACACTTATGAGAAAAAAAGTATTGTTTGAGTAGTTATGAAATATATTTTCATAATGAATTTATTTCAAGACATAAATATTAATACCTTTTGTTATAAATTTGGTCAAAGTTGACGTAGCTTGGACGACATGTTTCCCATAGTTACATATTTATTGGGACGAAGGGAGTAATAAGATAGCTCAATTCCCTCCATGCCACTAAAAGTTCTATTTGTCATGCATCTTAACATTTGTTTAACACTATCATGATTTCCATTAGTCTTTTATTCGGCCTTGATCAAAAGTAATTAAACAGTAACCGAGCTATGTCCGTGCGTGGATCCTAGGCGCTATATGAAGTTTCATGTTAAATTCAATGGATGAAATGGCCCCTGTGACCACACAACTGAACCATTACTTCCCCTTTCATGCATAGTCACATGGCTGCACCATTCACCTACATGGCTACATAGGTGTCTGACACCGGCATAGTTGCCAACCCTAATGTTTCTTTCTATCGAAGTCTTCCAGCTTAGGGGACCGTTGAACTAAAAAAGACCAACCGGAAGTGGCGAAAAGTCAATCAAAGAAGGAAAATCGAAGCTCTTTTTGTATTTGCCAGAATCACTACTCATCTATCCTTCGTAACTGCCGCCACAACTCCCCACACCCCCCTCCATCTACGGTCATGGCGCTCGCCCTCCTGATGACGAGAGTGGCACACCAGGAGCTGTGGCAAGGTGGCACGAGAAGTTGCAGCAAGGTGCGTGTCTTGTTCCCCGCCCCTGGCCATGGCGCCCATAGCCACCATCTTGATGTCGGCATCCCCTATCCTGTCATGGCTCCGACAGTTGGAGGTCCAAATCAGGTATTGGGGGAGTTAGGTTCCCCTCATATTTGAGGAATTAGAGGATAGATTTTGAGGCATTTAGAAAAATATTTTCTTATTGTGGGATAGAAAACAGATATATCGGAGCTCTCAGGTCCCAAAAATACAGATTTTACTCATTAGGGATGGGAATTGGGGGACTGTACGCTGGAGGTGCTCCGTCCAGCTAACTAACCTCATAGATAAGGCAGCTAAAAATTTCAAATAGGGATAAACATGGATTATAGATGTATCTGCACAAATAATGTGGAGTTAGTTTCATTAATGTGGAAACTATAAGCTATTTCAATGGAGCCAAATAGGCAAATAGTAGCAAATATTTCAACAATCTGACCCATTTTTTAAAGGAAAAAGTCTACTTTTGGTCTCTTAACTATCACAAAGGTCTGACTTCGCTCCCTAAATTGTAAAACCGGATATCTAGCATCCCTTAACTATACAAACAGTTTGGTTTATCTCCCCCAGCTGTTTTGCGAGTGGTTTCGATGACGTGGCAACGTGGGTCCCACTTAGGAGCAGAAAAAGACTGAGAGCACCGGTGGGTATGGGGCCTCACTGATAGATGTGGCTGAGGCAGCGCGGTGGAGCTCGCCACCAGCGGAGCCGCAGCCGGTGCTCGCGCTCGCACTTGCGGCCAGCGGACCTGCGGCCGGCGGAGCTCGTGACAGGCAGAGCCACGGCCGGCGCTCGAGCTCGCCCCCGCCGCCAGGAGTTGTACCGCGCAGTCGTGGGCATGCCCAGGCGGCCGCAACCACGTCGCCGCGAGCTAGGCCACACCGCTACGAGCAGGGCCACGCCGCCGCCATGAGCTAGCCGCGCCGCGTCGTGCGTGTGATTTGGTGCTTTCATTTGGTGGGATGCGGCCCCGTCGATCTTGCTGGAACTGTGACTCCGATCCCATCTGGTTGATTTGTTCGCACGCGCAAGAGCGATCCGAATTGTGGTTCGCTGTGGTCCGAATCTGATATGAATTGTGGTTCCCTGTGGTCCGAATCTGTGCCGGTGTTCGCCATTCGCCAAGTACAGCCTCAACGAGCTCTGGGCGCCCAGCGACGGCTTCGCCTCCGACCGACCATGTGGGAGCATGGCGATAAGGCGCCCAACGTGGTCTACCGCGGCACGCTCTTCAGCTCCGTGTGATGGATGGTTGTTCGTATGTTCGTCTCTTGCAGTCTTGCCTCTGTGGCGTCAGATGTAAGTTGTTCTTTTTCCTGATCAATCAATCATGTGATCGATTGATCCTCTGTTTTTCTTTCAATCTCATTCAGGCTGCTCTGTTTCGCGAATACAAGTCTCTGCTTTACTCTGAACCACCAATCTAATCTAACTAGCAAATATGACCGTGCATTGCAACGGGGAAAGAAACAATAGTATGTCTAGGCCAATAGATTTGATTCAACTTAAATGATCACCTCAATCTTTTGTACCTCACCTTCCACTATTGATTACTACAATTCAAATGCAGAGTACGTGTTTCTCATGTGCAACTACATGTCATATTAATACCAATTCGGTGTCATAATATTTATAATCTTGAACATGTGTTGCGACGGAAAAACACTAACACGTTAAAACTCGACAACACAATTAAAAAATCTGTAAAACTTATATTTTTTATAAAAAATAGCATATATGTCCATCCATTGCAAGGGAACATATACACATCATACACTTAACTATTTGGGCATACAATTATTTATTCGAAGCAATTTGCTAGCATGAATTTTTTAATATCGTTTGGATATTAAGATACCAAAGTTGTGTGGGCAAAAAATGCCAAATCCAATGGGTTTTATGGGCGTGGGTCTAGGATTGTAGTACCCAAATCCACAAACCCACAGGTTTTTTAAACCTGTCTATCATAGAGTAGTAGCTCATATCATCCTACAATACCCTAATGTCTTGGCTAGATTGATGCATATAAGACGGTTTTCCCATCTCAAATGGTTTGATCAAGGCATGCACATGTAAATAAATCCTTTAGTTTTTAGATCTTGTATTAGCAAGTAATTTTATATGCTCAATAAATATATTTAGAAACTATCGCTGATTTTATATATTCAAAACAATGTAAAGAAACCAAATACAAAATTTGCAAGACAAAAAAAAAAAAAAAAAAAAAAGCTGCTACTCTCATCATCTTGCGTGGAGGCCAAAACTACTCCAATCCAACTATGGGCTTGGCTTCTAGGGCCCAACCACTGAAATGTGTTGCTCTTCAGACTCTAGTGCTAGTGGTTCACAGGTAGCAATAGTCCCACCTCGCTGGTCAGACATAGCCAAAGCTGCACTCCCTCTATAAAAATGCCTGAATGCACTCCTTCCAGGACTGGAATGCAGATAATGCTAGTTGGGTGCAGGCAACTCGTGGGGACCCGTAAGCTGCTCTTGTGGGTATCGGTGCATATTTGAACCCGTCTGTGGGCGTGGGTTTTTTAATGGGCAAGATTTTTCTTCCGTGGGCATGGGTGGGTGCTCTGTACGTAGCGTGGGTTTTTTAATGGGTAAGATTTTTCTTCGTGGGCATAGGTGGGTGCTCTGTACGTAGCGGGTATGTACCCGTTTCTGTATTGGCTGTTTGACCTGCCCTGGTCCATGGAGACATTGTCCCTGGACCCGTACTGACTTCGAGTCGATTATGGTTAGGCAGAGGATTGGCGGACAGAAAAAATTAATTGTACATGGCAGACTGAAATTTTGGCAATCTACCTATACTCCTAAAGCTAGAGATCGGCTCCTCCTCTCATATTAGAGCATGGCTAAGACTATCTCCAACAAGGAGTAGCCAAACATGAGACTCATTCACCGTTTTAGATCGCGCATAGGAAAGAGTCACGGACTCAAAACTCGGCCTTCTCCAATAGCTCGCCCAAACACGCCGGCCGGGCCTGCCTCGCCCCACCTCTTCCCCTTCCTCGATTCCCCCATCCCCCACGCCCCACGGAGATGAAGCGCCGCCGCCTGTCCCGGCTCGCCGCACCGGTGCCGCCCGTCACTCTCTCCCTCTTCTCCGGCACCGCCCATCCTCTCTCCTCTCTACTCCGGCGTCGCCCCTTCCTCTCTCCCCTCTAGCACAACTCCCTCCCTCTCGAATCCAGCCGGCGGCGGCGCACGTGGATCTGGCCGGGGCCGGTTTCGCACGGCGGCGCGAGGCGAATCCGGAGGCGGAGGCCACCCGGACGGCGCAGCTCGCCAGGGCCGGGGGTGGAGCCCGCGCCGGCCGCCCCGTGATGGCTTGCCTCCCTCCGTCGGCCTCATCAGCGCTGCCTCGGCCGCCTTCACTGCCGCCGTCGCGGCCGGCACCGGTGCTTCTTCCGACGCGGCAGCGAGCGGGCGGGACCACCTTGGCGGCACGGAGGCGTGTTCAGGCTGGAGGCGGAGGTGTGCACGGCGGACGTCACGGACCCACCACCGATGCTTTGGGTCGAGGAGAGAGACGACCGATTTATCAGTTCCCTCTCTCCTCGTGCCCCAGAATCGGTCCTCCTCTCGGTACTCCGTTGGAGGCCGGTTTTGACAGGTAAAAGAACTGTTCATCACCGATTTTGCATTTGAGTCTTGCTTTGGGTGAGCTGTTGGAGACAGCCTAATAAGCTCGCCGATTGCTGGCTGTATAGCAGTGCCACATCACATCCAGCCATGAAAGAGAAACGATAGTATAATGAGCCGGCTGTAGAGTTACTTTTACCCAGAGTTTAATATTCAATGGACATACGATTTCTTGTGGCTGCATCTTTGTGACCACACGAACAAACCTACTATGAGCGGGTTGTTGAGGTGAGAGTGAGCCACATGGGATCTGATGGACGAGGACAGCGGCATCTGTACCGCATCACTTTCTCGGTCCCTGTGCTGCAGCCGGTGCTGCAGTCGGCGGTAAGCTATGCGCCCGCTCTCTTCTCTCTCATGCATTCTCTCTATTCCACGCAGGATTTCGATGACGTGGAAGAGCTTACAGCCCGCCTAGTCAGCCTTATTATACTTGCTCTTACTGTACATTAACAGTAATCCATTCTCAGCCCTCCGATCCTCCTCAGCCTGCAAATCCTACCGTCCATTCCACTTCATTTTCTAGATGCTACCTGCATCCTCCACTCCACCCTCGCGACGCCCTCCCTGCTCGCGGCCTCGGCAGCGCCGCCACGCACTACCGCCCCGACGCCCTCGCTACTCGCCGCCACCGCGCCGCCCCGGCACCATCGCCACTCCACCATCGCCCGCCCTCGCCCTCGCACACCGCCGCCGCCGCCGTCTCCCGCCTCCTCACCGTCGTCCACCCAACCAGCGCGTTGTTCCGTCTCGCTGGCCATGTCCGTCCGTCCGAGCCCTCCCCAGGCCGGGCTTAGCCGTCGGCGTCGTTATCCGACCGCGCAACGAATGGAGCAACCAAAGCCAGAGATGGAGGGGCAGCTGTTGCGCCATGGCCATCTTCTTCCTCCTGTGCACGTTTCGTGCTTCAGTTCCTATTTTTGCCCTGCCTCTCATGTGTCTTTCAGGTGCTCGAAGTAATGCCAACAAAAAAAAAAATATGCAGCCGTTCGCCGTCCCTGAACCATACAGTCCACCTATTTCCTTCTATAGTACGCTCCATGTTTTGGTTTGCCTCCTGTAAATACATCGACTCTCCATGGTCAGCTCAACATTGGGACTGCAGGGGTTCGCCCATGCCTGCTCTCAACACAAATTAATGCATCTGTACAACCTGCTGCCGCGGTTACCAAAAGAAAGGTCATTGCTGGGTACGACTTTTCACTTTTCTTTCCTTGATTAATCGGCTCCATTAAATTTCTTTCCACTGAGATGTAGGTGGGTTAGAAGATGCACATATATCTCAGCGAAATTGGTTCTCTTCAGTTGTTAGTGGAAAGATCATTGGTTCCGTGTGATGTGTCCAGCTATATGTCCTCTCAGAAGGATAAGAAGATCCAGTTTTATCTTAGTGTACAAATAGGATACCTTTTCGGTATGGGTTATATAAACAATTTGTCAGCTAATTCATGTAGCTATTGAAGTTGGTACAACAGCCATAATCTTTCTTCGCATTCCCAATTTCAATTTAAAAGCCTACATACTTTGTTGAACTTATTGCATCTTATAATTCACAGCTGCAGCAACTCATTATCAGCCATTGTTAATCTTGCTCCTCCCCGCGCGCGGGGAAAACTGACTAGTTAAGTATA